>JAHBCN010003701.1:0-35000 GCA_019359885.1 Listronotus oregonensis | reverse complement strand
TTCTTGTGTGTCAATATGGTATTAAATCCAGCTGACGTGGGTAGAATTGTTGCCCTAATAGAGGATGGCCGTAGTAAAAGATATGTCGCCTGTATTTTGAGATTTCCGCATTCTATAGTTTAAGATACCTGAAGTAGGTATTTACAGACGGGAATTTTTAATAGGCGGCAAGGCTCTGGCAAAAGGAGAGTGTTCACTGCAGCTAATGATCACTTTGTCACCATAAGTTCTTTAAGAGATCGAAGATCTACTGCTGTGTGTCTAAGAAATAAATTGTTAAGTAAATGTAAGTGAAAGAACGATACGTAGAAGATTGGCAGAAGCTTCATTCACGAAGGCCAACGATATGTACACAATTACTCCCTCGGCATCGACAACACCGATTGATCTTTGTAAGATCGTATTCTGACTGGACTCTAGAATAGTGGGAAAACGTACTATTCACAGATATATCCAGGGTTTGTTGTCTTTGGGATAAACTGAAAAGGGCCGTTCGTCGTCGTCCTGTACAACCACAGACCTTGCAAGACTTACGACTGGCGCTGACCAAAGAATATTTCTATTCCTCAAAGAAAGAATAAGTATCCTTATTCATTCGATGCCACGAAGACTGCAAGCTGTCATTGCTGCGAGAAAAGGAAACGTGTATTTCCTTTTCCTTTTCCTATCAAAATTGTTTTTGTAAATTAACTTTACGATATAGGTAGTGTTTGTTTTTCTTAATAAAAACAGGCTTCAAATCAGCGTTTCATTTAAAATTTTGCAGCATGCAGCAGAAATGAGATAATGAAATAAATTAAAAAACAAAATGTTTAGAATACATTAGAGATTACAAGAAACAGTATGTAAACAAAATTATCAACTTCAATTTTTCTACAGGGTGTTTTTAAGTGACGACAAAAACAATAGTCTGATTTACTCCTGTATATTATAGCCTAATTAAAAAATTTTACTTTATAAAATAATAAAAAAACAATTAATGGATCTACAAACCGGTACCAAAACCATGAAAATCGGATAAAAAATAAAAATGTTATAAAACATTAAACTTGGCCAAAATTTCAGGGTTGCGGAGTTTTGTGCCGGTGAGTGTATATACCTTTAATTAACCAACATAAACGAAATCAAAAGTAAATACCAAACAAACTTTTTGATGCCAGCAAAGCCATTGTTTTTATTTTAATTTGTACGTTCGTAAGTTCGTACGTTCGTACGTTCGAACGTTCGTACGTTCGTACGTTTCGTACGTTCGTACGTTCGTACGTTCTACGTTCGTACGTTCGTACGTTCGTACGTTCGTACGTTCGTACGTTCGTAGGTTTGTAGGTTCGTAGGTTCGTAGGTTGGTAGGTTTGTAGGTTCGTAGGTTCGTAGGTTCGTAGGTTCGTAGGTTCGTAGGTTCGTAGATTCGTACGTCCGTACGTTCGTAAGTTCGTACGTTCGTACGTTCGCACGAACATACGATTAAATTTTTTGTATTTGTTTGACAGTCCCAATGGAGTATTATATGTGAATATTTTGCAATTCCAATAATATTACATATATATACGTGTCAAATTGATTTTTTTTTTAATTCGGTAAAAAACAAAGTCTAACCGTGATGGTTTCATGGCTTGTTTCACAAATATTTCAGCAATATTAATTATAATTATTATTTCTTTGTTGGATATATCTCCATGTCCTCCCCTTGGCTACGCCATTGCCGAGAAGGCAAATGTAATATAAAGGTATAGTCTCATGCCCTTTGTAAAACAAATTCAAATTTTTAAATATTAACAGTTCAATTTTACTCGACAAAAGATAATGTGGATAAACCCAGCCTTTCTTCCAAAAACCTTGGTGTGCTTTTGAGAAGCTAAATTTTCTATTATTTTTGCGTTGCATGTGCTTTGAATGTGCTTAATATATACTTATATTTTTCGTGAAATGCCAATCACAGTAAATTAAATTAAAAAGTTAAATGCACCTAACCAAATTGTTTACAAGCAACAAGTTTTATCCTAAACAGCATTAAATTACTATTTATCTGGTTTGAAAATTTAACAATTGTCCTTTTATTATACAATGGTATAAAATAAAGGGAAGCCTAAAGCCGTCTCCTTTTACCTAGTGATTTCTTTGACTAATTCTAACTGGAGACTAATAAACCTTTAGTTTCTTGTTTATTGTTACAGCATTAATTAAATACTTGGAGAACAGTGCATTGGGCGCTTCAAAAACGGAATTAAATAGGAGCTCGATTCTTGCATGTGAAGCACTTGTGTAAATAAGGGCTTTTAAAAAGCTTGTTTTTTTATTGCTTTGCTTTTCTACGGGTTTTAATTTAAAAGCATTTAAATGGTGCGAGTTTGCACCGTGTGGAGGTTAATTTAAAAAAAAAAAAAACATGTTTTTACACTAACAGAAACAATATTCTTAACCTTATAATCCTGAAATTATGTAAAAGTACAATTAAAATATATTAATTATATGGGTCTAAAGCACTCAAATTTATTGTTATCAGTCCTAAAATATCAGAAATGATAAAAGTTGTAGAAAAATTAAAGGTTTACACTTTTTTACCACAAATACATCGCCAAGACGTCCGATCTACTACTTCTGGAAGTGATATAAATATTTTACTCATTAATTTATTAGGCAGATAAGTAGCAACTTATCGTCAATTCTACCAATATTAACACTGTGTTATACCATCCAGAACCAAAAATCATACTATGTCATATTATCCCGACAGAGAGTTAGACGTTTTGACCGCAAGTTGTCTTCCGTCGTGTAAGTAATCCGTTATGTCATCTTTATACACAAAGAGTGTTAATAAAGTTGCTAAGTGTAAATAAAACATAACGCTTGTTTCCTTTTAGACATTTCGTTTTTATACTACTATATACTGTTAACCAAAAAGAAACAATAAAATTCTCTAGATAAATCTAATCGTATATGGTGTGATTTTTTTCAGAAGTAATTAGCTAATTAACTCAGGCAATAATGACAAAAATAAATTAAAAAATAGTAACAAAAACAGCCTAAAAGCATTGAAAAATATTTTTATTTAAAGACTACCTAATTTATGCGACCACGACGTCAATCACCATTTTTGCGTTCCAAATTATTATTTTCATTTTTTTCTTTTGAAGTTATCTGTTTGTTTATTTTTATTTTAACTGCGTAAACAATTTGTTATGTTTTAATTTATTTTTTGTTTATTTAATCTTTCTAATTATTTCATTTATTAAAAATTGTTTCTAGTTTAATGCCTCCAAGACACAATTTTAATCTGCTTATACTTTTTTTAGTTCGACGCACGGTTTTCACCTAGAAAAAATAAATCTAGATAGTTCTCTGCGTGGTGATATTCTTTACCGATATTGTTATGATCATGCAGAGAAACGGTTTTTATTTTTTAAGCAAAAACCGTGCATCGGATTAAAAAAATCAATTTATCGAGTTTATTTAGAAATGGTTGAAAATTAAAAATATATTTTAGGAGAAACTAGTGGCATACCATCAATGTCTGCCAAAATAGGCAGGTTAAATTTCGTACGAACGCACTGATGAAAACTAAAAAAAAATGTGGTACACTAAAAAATGTTTCTTGATACATAGTACAAGTATGCCAAATTTTATTAAAATACCTAAAGTGGTTTTACAGATATTAATAACTAATAATTTATTTTTAAAAATTTTACCACTTTGTATCTGAAACGTTAAGACGTTTAGAACATAGGTACATTTATATGAAGTTTCTTTTTAAAATGGACCCAAACATTGCCTTCCTAAATATTGACATTTAATTAACAAACGCCCTGTATAATGTAAAAAAACTTTACCAACCATTATATTTTATTTTTTGTAAACAGTTGAATTTAAAGCTTAAAGTTATTTAAAAATAATATCGTTGAGCCTTTATCATACAGGGTGTTAAAAAAATGCTATTATTTTGTCAGAGTTAGTCCATCACATTAAATTACGCCTAGTATTTTAAAAGTTATTAAAAAAAAAAACGATTTCCAGAGGCGTCGGTTATGCACCTGTATCTCCGTACGGGAGGGTCGTAGAAAAAAAGTTTATGAGAACTTAAAGTATGCATAGTCTAAAACCACAATTGACCAAATTTTACTTAAGTGGTTTTATATAGGGTCAGCTACAACTCTTCGACCACCTATTCTGGAACACGACGTATATTAATGTGATGCTCAGTCAATTAACTAGCCCGAAAGAGTCATGACAATTTGCCATATAAATACATCATCTTGTTTTCGTATATTAATACCAGCAAAACATTGTATTTAATAATCTTTAATGCCAGTTATATTGGGTTGATGACCCTAAAAAAAAAACTTTATGTTATGTTATGATCTCGTGTGGTAAAAGCCATGTTTTATTACATTCCTATATAATTTGGGAACGTATTAGTTCTTCCCAGCTAATGTTTATATACCAAATCTGCCGTTTATAGTTAAACTTTTTAATTAAAAGATGTATCCAGCACGTAGGAGTTCGCTCTCGAAAAATCTCATTAAATAAAAGCGACGGGGACAAACCGTCCTCTGTTTCACTGTTTAACGAGCCCTTTGACTAATTGTAACAGGGGGCTAACAAAACTTTAGTTTATTGTTTATTTTCACGGCATTAATTAAATACCTGTGGCAACAGTGCATCAAGTCCTCAAAAACTAAATTAAATCAAGGCGTGATTCTTGAATGTGAAGCGCCTAAGTAAATAGAGTCCGGGTTTGGTTTATTTTAACCAAAAGGGGTTTTTATGCCATTGTAAATGCTAATAATTAAGTTAGTAGTATATATATTTATTTTCAGCAAAGAATTTCTTATTTACATTTTTATTTTTTTATATTTATTGCGAGGAAGACAGATTCCTTGAATTTTTAAGAAAAGGTAAGTGTATGAAAACAAGAAAAAATAGCTTGGCTTGCAGAGCCAACCGTTAAAAAAGCCATTACCAATTTGGATTCTCAAAAATTGAGCTAAAACATGTTGCAAATTTTACTTTCGTCTAGAGATACCCCGTAATCACGAGGTTCTTGACGGTGTTGACACACGTAATGAAAGTTTTTTTCTACATCTAATATTTTCTTGAACAGAAGCTATTGATTTTTTTGTCCCTTCAGATGTCAATATTTTACTCTTTACGTGGCCTTTTCCTTATGAGTACTTTCTATAATTTTCATTTGTTTGTAATATACATATGTTTTGGGGCACAAATTTAATTTTCATGTATTTTTAAGTACTTCAAAATTACTTGTATTAATTTATTTGAATTTATATCTTGGTTCCGAGACCAAATATAGTGATTTAGTGAAGTTAGTATTTATGACCTTATATATATTTACAATATTTATTTATTATATATATATATATATATATATATATATATATATATATATATATATATATATATATATATATATATATATATATATATATATAAAAAATTTTATATACATATATATATATTATATATATATATATATATATATATAAAATTTTTTTTTTTGGGTATTTAACGTTAATGTTAGGATATCAAAATTGCATTTTTTTATAAATGTTTCAAAGCTTTTGTTTAGTTAATTTTTTTCATGTTTATTATTGTTGGGATTAAATATTTCTGAAACGACAATTAACCAAATTTTACTTAACTCGGTTTTATATAGGTTCAGTTACAACTCTTTGACCACCTATCCTAGAACACGACGTATATTAATGTACAAAAGTTGCCCAGTCAATTAACTAGCCCAAAAGAGTCATGACAATTTTCCACATAAATATATCATCTTGTTTTCGACCATTAATACTTGCAAAACATTGTATTTAATAATATCTAATGCCAGTTATATTGGGTTCTTGACCCTTAAGAAAAACTTTATGTTATGGTCTCGTGTGGTAAAAGCTATGTTTTATTACATTCCTATAAAATTTGGGAACGTATTATTACTTTCCAGCTAATGTTTATATACCAAATCTGCAGTTTATAATTAAACTTTTTAATTAAAAGATATATCCAGCACGTAGGAGTTCGCTCTCGAAAAATCTCATTAAATAAAAGCGACGACGACAAAACTGTCTTCTGTTTCACTGTATAACAACCCTTTGACTAATTGTAACAGGGGGCTAACAAAACTTTAGTTTATTGTTTATTGTCACGGCATTAATTAAATACCTGTGGCAACAATGCATTGAGTCCTCAAAAACTAAATTAAATCAAGGCGTGATTCTTGAATGTGAAGCGCCTAAGTAAATAGAGTCCAGGTTTGGTTCATTTTAACCATAAGGGGTTTTTATGCCATCGTTAATGCTAATAATTAACCTACTAGATATAATATATATGTTTATTTCCAGCAAAGAATTTCTTATTTATATTTTTTGCGAGGAAAACAGATCTCTTAAATTTTTAATAAAAGGTAAGTGTATCAAAACAAGAAAAAATAGCTAGGCTTTACGCTATGACGAGCGAGGGCGTAGCGAGGTATGGGCAGGGAGGGGCAACTGCCCCCCCTTAGAAGAGCGGTCGTTCGCTGATAAACTGTAATTCTGACGAGCTTTATAACTTGCGATGCTTCTTATAAGACCTAAGAAACTAACAGGCTTGAAGGCTGGCTTTTAAAAACCAACTATACGTGATGTGATCTCTAATAGATTTCTTTTACATCATTTCTTACTCTAAGTACCTCTCACTTATAACGACAAGGGTAGCGTAGCTTTTATTGTTATAAAAAAAATGAATCATAAGACGTTTTCCAAAAATCCAAAAGAACTTTAAAAAAAGTAGTAAAGGACCCCAACTAAAATAGACATAAGAGCGGAGCGAGTGGGAGGGATGTCAAAGGGGAGGCAACTGATCAGCCAATGTTGTGCGCCTTCATCGGTCGCCGCTCACATCATTCATGCAAGCTATTTCTGATTTTTATATATTTTTTTAATTACTACCTCCAGTGCTTATGTGAAACTCATATGGTAAAAACAACGATCAAAACAAACAATATAATCTAGGATTTTCTTTGTCTGTCCCCCCTTATATACAATCCTGGCTACGCCCTTGATGACGAGTATTATATAAATCCAAAATACGTTTAAATTGGGCTACTTTTAGGGTTTATAGTAACGAGAAAATGGTATTATAACCTTCACACAAAGGCTAGATTTGATGCTCGACCAACGCGACTTGCAGAGCCAACCGTAAGAAAAGCCATTACCAATTTGGGTTCTCAAAAATTGAGCTTAAACATGCTGCAAATTTTACTCTCGTCTAGAGATACCCCGAGATCGTGAGCTTCTTGTCGTTGTTGACACATGAAACATGCTTTGTTATGCAGAGACTCGGCTCGTTATTTAAAAAGTATGCTTTTTCTTAATAATGCATTTAACGTAAAAAAAGCAAATCATGGGTCTTTTCTAATACGTCTCCGCATTTTTACGTCTGATATATAATTGGGGAAAATAAAATACCGCTTTGCTAACCAAAACTAACCATGACCGACTAGAACTTAGGTCTTTTGAATTTGTTTAAATTATCCCTATATAGAAGTTATTAACAAAATATTTTTATAATTTTTGATATAATTTTTTTAAAAGTAATTATATATGCCCCGGGTTTTTTCTAGTATGTTGTTAAAATTTTGTTTATAACTTCTACACATAATTTGGACAAATTTAAAAGCACTAAGTTCTAGTCGGTCTTGGTTAGTTCAGACGTAAAAATGCGGGGACGTATTAAAAAAACAAATTATTACATTAAAATGTAATTTTTTAGCCGAGTCCCTGCATAATAAAGCGCTTCATTTGTCAACACTGTCAAGAAGCTCGTGATCACGGGGTATCTCTAGACACAAGTGCAAATTTTTAAGAAAGATGTTGACTGCAGAAATACACTAGTTTCGCAGCTGCTGATTACCTTATTATTTTGTTAAGAAAAAGTTAACAAAATTATTGACAAAGTGGTAAACAAATTCAATTACTTGAGAAATACTTTATACATTGTAACAAATATTCATACCCAGGGGTTTTGTGTTAAAGACAAAAAAACAAAATAGCGGATTTAAAATCGCTATTTTTTATCATTTCCACGAATGATATACCTAAGAATAAAAAATTATAAGGTATTGAATTACTTAAAGTACATTACTTGTGCGATGAAAAGTGTTGCCAAATTTCATTAAAGTTCATCGAAAATATCAAAAACAATTAGAAGAAGTTCTGAAGATCTAGCAACTTTAGTACCGAGAGTTAAAGCTAATAAAGAACATATAAATAGAGTATCTATATTACCAAACTCGGGAGAGGATGATCACTTGCCTTCAGATTAGCGATGTTAAGCTACGCCGAGCAGGGTTAGTAGTCCGATGGATGACTATCGGGCGACGGTCACCTGCTGATGTGTGTAGTTTAAAATTCACGTTAAAGTGTAGCTGCCGTCTGAATGACATTACCCAGACGTTAATGGGTGTAGTTTAAAGGTAGTAGTTATTGGACAAAACAACTCCGTTGTCTAGATCTTTAAGTTCCACTTAAAGGCTGAGTAGACCATTCCAAGCTACAAAAAATTAAGAAACGTAAAAAAAAGTTAGTGTGGGATTTATACCACGCGTTGTATCTAAAGTTTTTTTTTATTAGTTATATGTATTTATTTTTAGGGTAAAGAGTTTTTATAAGCATTGTTCCTTATTATATTTTCTCCCGAGATTTATCGGTCTAGACTGAAAACAAAACTCATTGCCTTTTGTTTGCCTTCATTATTTTTTGGGTCTTACTGTTTGTATTTATTTAATCTTTATCACAAAAGTCTTATTTCTTATAAAAACGACTCACGAGAAATAACTGAGCCATACCGGGATTTTCTAAAAGGTTTTGTATTGCCTAAATATGGTCAAATGTGTTTAATTTAATTTAAGTACTATCACTTGCATCACAAATCTAATACGCATTGTCACTACATAAGATAAAGTATTCATTAAAGTAAAGATTAAAGTATGTGTGTAAAAATTATAATTAAAACGAAATTAACTCACCTCTTTTGAATCTCATATAACAATGACAGTTTTTCCGGAGAGCTGAAATACTGCATCCCTTACATATAAGCGGTCAAGTTATGCAAAATAAAGAGTCATTCGTCCTTGTTGGCGTTAGTTTTAAGAATAAACTAGACTGACATAAACAAATTACATCCCAGCTTTCAAAAAGCTTCGATTCTTCTTCCGAGCAGTATTTCTCCCCTTTTTTGTATGTATCCCAAATCAGACATCCTTTAGAATATTCTTCTTATGTCTTGAAAATGGCGTCTTTAAGAAATCTTGGCATTCTTGATTCGCTTTAAAATAGAGCTGTTTGTCTTATTAATGATATTACATAAAAGCTTTTTTCTTTTGCTTACTATCGGGCTGTAGGGGTTTTTATCGTTTCTTTTTAAGTATTTTCACTCAAGCGCGTCACACAGCACATGTAGTGTTACCTTTATGCATACGGTCCAACTAGAGAGGCCTCGAACTTTCCACTTTATTCTTTTCTTCATTCCCAGAGTTTCCAGAATATGGAACCTACTGCGAGCAGAAGTTTTCTCCTTTCCTTCAAATTTCAAATATTTAAATCCCTTGTTAATAAATTACCTCTTAGCACACTTGCCACGATACGTTAGTACTTAGGCCTTTGGCCTTCGTGAACAGTCCGGATATAAAAAAAATATATAAGAAGTGAATATATTTAGATATAGTTTATTAAAATACTTTAAATTATTCTTTCTCAAGAAAAAAATAACTTTATTTTAAGATTTTAAAATGGACAAGATTTTTGACATCTTAGTTAATTATTAAGGAGTTGTCAAAAGCGACAGACACCAAACAAAAAATATATGTAAAAAAATAAAAAAAAACCGTCTATATACCTATACAGGGTATCTTAAGTAGCGTGTTCTACCATGCTGTCTCTGAAAAGGTAGGTGCAACGAGGTCGGCTAAATCAGACGAAATTTTCCGTTTTTAATACTTACCGTAAATCTTTTTTTATTATACTTACCTGAAAATACTACATTTTCAACTGTGTATAAAATACAGTAAATATGACATTTTCAGAACAGCGCACGGATTTTTTTCCCATCCTCTTTCCGTGCGCTTATAATAAATCATCCTGGAAACTGTTCATAACAACGATTTATTTATTAATGACATATTTTATTTTCTGTCAGTAAAATTTATGCCATTTTCAAAAAATGAATTCAGATTTGGAAGAAAATCCGGATATTCCCTATATTATATTACAACAAGTTGCAGAAGTGAATGCAGATTTATTACCATTGAAATCCAGGTTGAGATATGAACATGAATATCACATTTTTTAATAAATGGCGGACTCAAAAAAGAATCAAAATTGTGAGTGGCGATATTCTCTTAGTTTACTTTTCTGAAAAAGCCAAATCTATGAAGTCATCCACCTTATGGAGTCGATTCTCCATGTTAAAGAGTTTTTGGCAATAAAAGAAAATATCAAACCAATATCCAAAACTATCGCTTTTTGAAACGACAAGTTGTGGATATGTACCAAAGAAATCCAAGGTTCTTACATCAGAACAAGTAACCAAATTTTTATGTAAAGCTTCAGATAGACAATATCTACTAGCAAAAGTAATTTTAGTGTTTGGCATCTTCGGCGCATGCCGCAGAGATGATTTAATACGGTTGGTTTAGACGATATGGAAGATAATAGGCGTTTCCTTGTCGTGTTCTTACGAGATGGAAAAACTCACAGGTCAAGAAGTTTTACCATTACCAATGAAAATTGCAAATTCATTCCCTGTACACTTTACCGTAAATACGCAGATCTCCGCCTTAAAAATAAGGAGAATAGAAGATTATTTGTTGCATACATGCAATTGAAGTATCCCAAAAGTTGTTTAGGCCTTGTAACTTGGAAACTACAAAATCTGTAACAGTCAATCAAGAGAACCAAAACATAGACGAACACTCCGCTTCAACATCTTTAGTTCAACAAAAAGAAATACAAAAGGGATTGAGCTTTAACAATAATACGAATTGTACAATAAATATAACCATTATTCATGACGGTTCCGTCCAAAATTAATTTTCTTAGCTTTAATTAGCTTGTAATTTTTTTTTGTTAATTTATTTTACTGTTTTAAAAATAAAAATAAATAATCGCAATTTTCCTAAATCATTTTTTGCGATGTTTTTTGTTTATGTTGTTTTCAGGTACCCAAGTATAATAAAAAATATCGTTCATTACACGTCCAGAAATGGATTTTTCCGTTCTTGCATGACTTTCCGTGTGAGGCGTAGCCGAATTTGTTACGCGCACGCGGTAATGAAATGTACTATTACCGTGTTGCATAATTTCTATTAGTTTTTGATCTATATGGCGATTTGTGAAAAAAACGCCAAAATTTTTTATCTTAATTATTTCAAAAACTATTGATTTTAAGGACCTATATTAAATTTAAAAATTTTATAATTTTTCTTTCTCTTTAATATGGTGGATTTGGATTTTACTTTTGACGTTTCGTGTTTCGGCAACCATCATCAAATTAGTTTTTTTAAAATTTGGTATACAATCATGTATCACACCATTATAATTTCCTGCGTTAGTGTCCGGGAAATTTCCCATCGGGAAACCTTTTTATTTTACTAGACAGAAAGAGTAAGGTCTTACTAAATTACCTAATATTTCTGTAAGGTAAGAATCTTAGATAGTGTTGTAGAGTAAATAATAAAAATACATGGTAAGTTGATCCAAGTAGACCTTTAAAAAAGTTAAAACATTAAAATTTACTACCTATTATAATATGTATTAGTGTAGCGTCTTAACTTAAGAGAGCTTTAAAATTAATTTTAAAAAATAACAGATATTAAAAATGTGTCAAATTTATTTTATGGCAGTTTTTTACAAATTGGATCCTTTTACCACTATTAATATTTTAAAATAGAGTATTTAAAAAAAAAGACGAATATGATATATTTTTTGCTAAAGCATTTTGTAATGCTACTAACGCGCTTCAAATGACATTTGAAAAAAACCTAAGCAATAACGAATTATCCAATGGCAATACGCGTTACCGGCGGATTCAAAACAATGAACACTTTCACCGTTTAACAGCTTGCCAGGAAGTGTTCGGTATCAATTTGTGGCTCGGATATTAAACTTGTAGCTACCGGTTTAATTTACCTGGACTTTATATTTACTTAGCTTTAAGATCTTTAAGATGGCATATTATTATAATTATGTTTTTTAAAATTTTAAATACATTCACAGAATGATGCACCGATCCATTGAGGCCGTTGATATGTGAGATTTTTAAACAATATTAACCCAATAGATTTTCTGTTTAATAAAACCATTAAAAGTGTTGTATTACTTTTGACCAATCTTTTCATTATACATAGATATTTTTAGTGCAAACAAATATTTTAGCCTATAAAAGGTATGGTGTGTCTTTAAAACAATTTAAAATTATACAAAAAAATATATATATTTCGTCGTGTAGCTCAAAACCTAATGAGAATTTTGCAACACGATAAAAAAATCTAGTAAGTTTCAAAAACGGCCACTTCTTTTCCACTTTAATCGATCTCGTAGCACTTACTGTTTTAAAGATGGCGGTAGTAGAACACGCTATTTCAGATATCCTGTATAATACTTATTTTATGCTTTTTTTATAACTAGAGCACCACTAAAAAGAAATAGCTATGTAATGAAATTACAAACGATGATAAATAATGTAGTTTAAAAAGTGCTTTTAAAAACAGGTTTTAATTTAATTTACTTTCTAGGACCCTCAATGTACCTTTATATAAAGAATGTAATTAATTTTAAAACAATAAATACGAGGTAAAGACTTTGCCAGTATTTTGTTACACTAAATTAAATGGTAATTATATATAAAAAGAGGCATTTATATTGCTAATGCAAAGTTTTGTTGAAAACCCTTTACATATATAAACATATTTTTATTTTATATATATATATATATATATATATATATATATATATATATATATATATATATATATATATATATATATATATATATATATATATATATATATATATATATATATATATATATATATATATATATATATATATATATATATATATATATATATATATATATATATATATATATATATATATATATATATATATATATATATATATATATATATATATATACATATATATTTGTTTTTGATTTCTTGGTTGGTCGGTACGAACATAAAAACACTATGTCTTTTAATATTTTAATCATGACGTTTCGATCATTTTTTATTTTTTTCAAATCTAAAAGTTGGGTATCAGGAACAAGTTAGTAAAACGTGTATATTAACATTTTAGGCAACACAAAGGTCAAACTATTTCTATCAATAATAAATGAAAATCGATTGCTTTAGAAGGGCGATGTATATTTTATTAAGGTTGTTGAT
This sequence comes from Listronotus oregonensis, assembly GCA_019359885.1. Taxonomy (NCBI): domain Eukaryota; kingdom Metazoa; phylum Arthropoda; class Insecta; order Coleoptera; family Curculionidae; genus Listronotus; species Listronotus oregonensis. The sequence continues at coordinate 21,562 of JAHBCN010003701.1, read as the reverse complement.
ATCTTTTTTGCCATTTATGATTTTTTTTTTAATTTCGATAATCTCTAAAAATTATCTTTTTTTGGTTTTGTTCTGTTTTGGGTATCTTTGTTTTATTAAAATCAAAAGTACGTCCCTTTACCTTGCATTTTTGTTTTTCGTCGTATATATGGTTTTTTAGCCTATTTTCCAAAAAATACTGTGTTGTTTGACCGATCTATACACAGGTGCATTTGTTACACAAAATTTTATATATAATGTTACTTTTGTTGTTTTTTGGTGTTTTGTTTTTAATCTACAACTTTTTTGATAGTAGGTTTGGTAAGGTAGCAGTAGCAGTAGCAGTAGCAGTAGTTTAGTTAAGGTAAGCAACTTCATTTTTTTAAATACAAAACCCAGTTTATATATACTGCAATGAATATAGCACCTTGCTATTACTAAAACCCTCAGATTTCAGAACTTTATTTGATGTATTTTTTGAAATATGGCAACTTTGTGTTTTTATTCGCTTTTTCAAATACAAAGCCCAATTTATTTTTATCGCATTGATATTACTAATACCTATTATATCAGAACTTTATTTTATGTGGTTTTAAAAGTATGGCAACTTTAAAATTTGGAAAGACATATTATTAGTCTTCCTTTTATTAGGAGCGGCTTAAACAGATCACGTTAATTACATCTTGCTTCCAGCTAAAAAATGTACACCTTAAACGAAACCTTACGATTTGAATTGGTTACAGGAATAGATGTGCTAGTCAAATTTCTTGCACTAGCACGTAGAAAGTAGTATTGCACTACTATGGAAAACTATAATTTTCATGGTAGTGCCGCCCGAGATGTTAGAGACACTTTTATGTGCATGTTTCTCTGCAATTTGTCTTACTCGTAAGAAACAGAGAAAATTTCAGACACTACTTAACTGACGGAGCCAGTTGTCTTACTGGATTGAATCTTCTGACACACGCTGGTCGAGCATTCTCAATTTCCTTTCCCTCCATGCGACTGCCTGTCTCTTTCACGTTGTCCGAAGGGCACGAGCTCTCATTGGATGCGTTTATTTAGTCATTTTTAATCCGGTAAAGGAATTTTATTTACACTTATTTACACTTCAGCGGTGTTGCCATGAATATAAGAAAAATTTACTGTTTAAATTTACATTTTTATTATTTTATAAAAATTTAAAGAGAAGGTTAGCGTACTTGTGACTATAAAAAAATAGCATTCACGTTGCAAGATGCAACGGTACCTATGTGTTCCGCGGTTTCGCTCGATCTGTCACAAAACCTAAAGCGTTCATTGTCAGTCTCTTCCATCTTTTTAAGGGGATGCTTTAGAGGGCTGTTTCCTATCAGGAAGTTAGTGACTATCCTAAGTTTATTTTTCTCACGCTGTAATAGCTTCTGAATATACTTAAGTCATTGTGAGGTGAATCTTTTTGCCTGTCATTGTCGTGTTGCCTCTTTTCCCATGCTCTGAGCTCTTTCAAAACTTGACCTCTAGTTGTACCAAAGAAAGAAGCCGGTTCGTAAAACGGGGCCTGTGCACTCACTTGTTTTAGTTGGTGGTAGTTTCCACACTATCTTGTATATGAATACCTTTATGCTACATTACAAAAAATATTTTAAAAATTCCGTATATATATTCGCAACAGCAAAAACTAAGTTAAACAATCCGCCCTCGTATGAATTATAAATAGGTCATTATTAAACGACAACTTTATCTATGTGCTAAACGTATGCAACAATCTTAACATAATTTAATTAACTTTTTAGGGCTTTCGTGTTTGTCTCAAATGTGTAATTAATGTCATGGTAATAAAAAGGCTACAGTTCCGTGCTCCCTGTGCTGCAGTTTTTATGAGCCTTATCAGATAAGATAGGACCATAAAGTGCAGTTGCTGCTTTTTAATCTAATTTAAGTACTCCCAAATGAATGTGACGAAGTTGCTATTAAAACTGTTAATACGAAAATATCCTTGGATTTTTTTAAATTTAAATAAGCTTCCTAAACGGCAATTTTACGTTGGTACGACGTCGCATTTTTTTACCTAAATTTGGTTACTTACGTCTAGTCAACCTTTTAGCGACCCAGTTTTCCACTAGTTTAAAGAAAAAAAATTGGATCGTCTGGACATCGGACTCTAACCTCCAAATTCGGATTTTTAAGAGAAAAATTCGTTGGCAAATGTAACTTTATTCTTTTAAAATCTCTTAAATTGTATTATGGTCGCATGGACCGTATTTAGGGGGTGGAGAGATGGACGACCGCCAAGGGCGCAGCTACCGGGGGGCGCAAAATCGCCCATAAAAAATTCTTTTTTTATCAGTTTTCACTACCGTAGTCATATTATTAATATTATTTTTTATTAACAAAATTATTTACATAAATTAACTACAACCAAAGATAATACTACTACGAATAGATGGTTCATTTAAATGGGGCGTTTTGAATCAGTTCTATATCTATATCTTTGCAAAAATATTAAAATGTGTGTAAAATTTCAATGTTATAGAGCTTTTATTTTAAAGCTTTATAACGTTAAATATTGCAATATTAAAAGAAAAATTATTCTATCATAAGATGGCGGTCATTATTCTGTAATTTTTGTTATAGGAATTAGAAAAATTGGCTGCCTGCTGCCTAATCCGCAATAAATATTAATAATTTATCAATGGAAATCTAAAATCTACTAAAACAATACACTAAATCAGGCCCTTCTTTTAACCAACACACGCATCTAATATTTTGGAGACTCCTACAAATTATTGGTGTCTAAAAGGTAAAAAGGGCTAAGCCTTCAGGCATGTACACCCTAAAGGCTGCCTTGCTGCTTGGCTAAGCAAGAGAGAAGAAAGATAAGAGTAAAACCTTTCTTTCTTGCTCCGCATGCTGATATTGGTCGGCATGCACTTATCTTATTTTTTTCTCGCACGGCCAAGAGGCAAGGCTTGTAGAAGTTTTTTAAAATGTTTTCTTTTGTTTTTATTTTACAGTATTAGCCAAAACAATATCGTGCTAAATACGAAAAAATCTTAAATTTGTTTTGTGTTCTCTATTACAAAAAGTCAATACTCCGTACTTCGCGTAAAAATCTCAACGATCGCATTGGTTAAAATTCACTTGTACTGTCAAATTTGTGATTTTTAACAAAAGCAATCGTTGATAATGTAACGTTTTTCACGCGAATTACGTCCGTGGGGCGCCACCATAAGATTTTTCTGCTAGTATCTTTAAGCACAGACATGCTAGAGGCAGCCATGCCGCTCGGCTGTGCGATCAAACGTGCGAAAAAGAAACTGCCAAAAAGTCTTATCCCTTCTTTTTCTTTCTTACCTTTCTATGTTTTTACCTTAATCTATGATCTTTTTTTTTAATTTCTCCACTTTAACATGACAATTTAACAGAACCTAAATATTGTTGCAAAAAAATAGGTTGTGGATCACCGTTGTCCCGGCCCTCACCAAAACTCACAAATGCACGTTCCTCAAATGACGTTGCTTCGACGTAGAATTAGTTCGATGAAACAACCATCATAAAGTAGGTAGAAATCTAACGTAATGCCAACGTTGGTTTTTTGGCTCCGGATACGACGTCGTTTATTGATCTACAGTCCAACGTTAAATTAACGTTGCAAACTGTACTTTGATTTTTTTTTAACAAATACGCCGTCCTAATACCGTCAGTGAAGTTACTACTTTTGGACAAAAGAAATCCCAGGTGAAAACAACATTGTACACGACAACTCAAATCCGTTCTTGTTTTAGCGACTTGCCCTGTGAAGAACGAGCGTGATTTTTCTACAACGAGCGAGATTTTTTTAAAACCTGCGTGACTCTTCTTTTGTTAACAAAAAAAATATAATTAATAACTTAACAATAAATTTGGATAATTAAAACTTCTTCTTGGGCTTCCAGTGTCTTTATTTAATGTTTTCACTTATCGTTTTTAAGTGAATACTGTGAAATTTGGGTAAGTAATTGTTTTGTTACTTAGCTGACTAATAACTGATAATTAGTGCTATAAGCCTTTTTTTCTTTATTTCTGGATTTTAGATTTTTTATATTTTAAATTATTTATTAGCAGTTTGTTAGGTTATGTTTTTTGCAGTAGCCTGGGCAAAGTTATAGAATGCAGACGAACTGTTCGGTTTATAGGTCACTCTATCAACTACCTCCACCACAAATAGGCTATTACGATACAGTTAGGGTATCGACAGATACAGACGTGGGCTTAGTCACAGAGTACACGTATTACACCTGATGTCAAGTACAGCCATCTGGCTATAAGATATCAATTATATGCTTTGTTATAGACGAACTTGTGCCAAATTTGCCCTTTTCACGTGTAATTAAGCAGTTAGTATTTAAAAATTACAATGCGTCTTTAAACAGGACGAGAATCCACGAAGGCTGAGACATAAGTACTATGGTATCCTGGGTGTTTTAAGTATGGTGAAAGGGATTTTGTTTACACGGAGAAGGAAAAACTTCTGCGGGTGGCAGGTTCCATAGTATGAACACTCTACGGATAAAGGAACGAAGAAAGCAGGAAGTTCGGTGTCTCTCCAATTGAACTATAAAAGGATGCCTTAAAGTTGCACTACTTGTTGTTCTGTTGGGAGCTACCAGGGCCAACTCCCCTTAGTAGAAGCCGTGAAAATACCCATAGAAGAGCGACAGATCCCCTACAGCTGTGTAGGAGACGCCATTCCTCAGACATGAGAAAAATATTCTAAAAAGGGCCTGATTTATACTTTATACTTTATTTATACTTTCTGGTGCTTTTTTTGAAACTGCCGAAGCTATGGATTTAATGTGCTTGTGCCAGTTGAGGTTATTATTAAAAGTAACACCGACAAGATTAAACGACTCTTTGTTCTGCAGAACTTGGCCTATCCTATGTAACGGATGGCAGACTCTTTTCGCGACAGCGAACATGACGGTGTTTTTGACGCATTAAACTGAACAAGATTTTTGGCGCCCCAATCCAAGATAAGTTTGAGGTCTTGTGAGAGAGACAGCTGCATTGACCTACGCTTGATTTCCAAATCAGGCTTGTTGACCGGCTTGAGAAATTGAATATTAAAGTGGAGGGTACTATCGTCAGCAAAACCATGAATAAAAATAATTGTGGAAGAGAGAAGATCGTTAATGTGTAAAAGAAACAGAGTGGGTGCCAGCACTGAGCCCTGGGGCATTAGTTTGGTAGAAGCTGGAAGAATGACCATCTACAGTAACTGATATGCGTCGATTAGAAAGAAAACAACGTCGGGCAGAGTTAGTAGTCTTATGGATAACCAGTGGGTAGAGGCAACGTGCTGTTGCTTTTGGCTTGGAATACACGTTAAACTGTAGGACTCGTTGGATGACATTACCTGGACGTTAATGATTGGTAGCACTACCACGTTGTCGGAAAGGTGACGTAACATACAGTATTTGCATCTTTCAGTACTTGAACATCGTCGACAAAACTAAGAAAAAATGTGTCGAGCATCAAAAAAGATTGCATTAATTCTCATAATTACAAACACTCATAAACAAATCAATTTTATATTGTTTTTAACTTACACTGTAACGTTTGTCCAAGCATTTTATTTTAATTCTATATTAACACTTAAAAACCTGTTAGTATCTTAACTTTTTTTACTCTAAAGTCATTAATATGCAAATTGTTTTTAATAATATTTAACTTTGGACGCATTTATTACGCAAGTTGAATTTGAGAAATGGAAATATCAACTGTTTGTGACACCAGAAAAAGAAACGTTAAGTCATTTAATATTCCTTTAATAACGCATTAAAAATCAGAGAAAAAATAATTAAAAAGTTTTATTAGCAAAAACCTATTAAAATCAAAAAACATTTTAATTTAAATATAAAATATTTTATTTCTTTGTTATCTAATAAGTCAATTGTTTGGTTAATTTACAATGAAAAAGGCTTCTTTTTAAGATATAACTATAAAAAAATATATATTTTTAAAAATTAAATACCCTTAATAAATATATAAACATGTTGTGACTTAAAACCAGAAAGTCTATTTTCGCACCAGATTTTGGTCCAAAATCTGGTGCCATGATATGTTTTGTTTTAACTGGCAGTGTGGAATCTCCAAAACACAAGGTAATTAACAGAATAGCTATAAATGACGAAAAAGAACTCGACATAATGTTAGAAGCTTAGGAGAATCCCCACGTTCTAGCCGTCTGTTAACTTTATCTTACGTCACAGTAAACGGTAAACCGTTTGCATCGAGTTGCATCAGAAACTTTTTTCTGATAAAGCTACATTTAAAAGTAATGGCGCTGTCAATAGACACAACATGCATTACTATGCAACGGAGCGCCCTATTGGGTAAATGAAGTTCAACACATAATCCATTGATCTGTTAATGTGTGGTGCGGCCAACGAATTCTTGGAAAGAATTTAAATAAATAAACCTTGTTTGGCATTAATATAATCAAAGGGAAGAGGCGGGAGAGTTCTTGTAAACACACTGCATCGGAAACATTGATTAAACGCACTGAATAACATCACTCTAAAAATATTTACTTTTTCAATGTTTATGGCACTTTTTTACTACTTTTTTATAAATCGATGATTCTTTATTGTTTAAAAATATTTTTAAATCCAAAAAACTATTTTTGTTTATTATCTAACGTGACAGACAGATATGTCTTTTACTTTAGATACTCAATTCGATTGTTGATCGAGTCAGTTTACAAAACAAGTTATTGAATAATACAACCTAATAAAAAAATTAAATGTCATCAAAGTGCTGTACAATACCTGATTTAATATGATTTTTTATCAAACGAATACAGCAACTGTCCAAATTAACCTTGCTCCGGACAATCGGATCTTGGAACTGTCATATCAATAAATGTTTATATTTGAATCGATGTTGCCTATATTAACACAAAAACCAATATTTTCGAATAATATAATACATTTTCAAGATAATTTCCTGATTTTAATTTTTGAGATCTGGCAATGTGTTTTCTTTTTTTCAAAACAAAAACAAACGGATCACTATACCAAACACCCTGCCCACAAAGTGGCGTTGCGTTAATTCTAGTTTTTTGAGTTCGTTGGGTGCGGCATTCTCAATAACAGCATCATAAGTCCACATTTTTAATACACCTCCAAATGGACGTTCTTACTAACGTTTCTTCTAGCAGCAGTTGCCTTTATTATTGGAAGAAGTAAACCCTAATAAACATCAAAATATGTAGCTTTCACAAGATGGTTGACCCTGATTTTTATCGTAAAGCTAGAGAATATTTGGATCAGGACTATCCTAAAACATGAATTGGTTGCGGAGATTTTGTTGCATGGCCGCCAAGGTCTTGTGATCTTTCCCCATTAGATTTTTTTAATAGGGTAGCATAAAAGATAGAGTATATGTCACATGACCTACGCCAAGGGAGGACTTGAATACTAGGATTAGAGAGGTATGTAAAACCATAACACCAGTCATGTTATTTAATGTCCGGAAAAATATTGTTAAAAGGATTGACTAGTGTGTTAAACATTTTTTTAGAAGAAACAGGTTTTTTTTTGTTACAAAATTAGTGTGTTTATTAAATTTTAGTGTCTAGTTCTTAGTAATTTTAGTGTTACATTGTTTAACTCATTTAAGCGTTTTTCGGTTTATAAATTTATTAGTTAATACATAATTTTTTTTATGCGTTTATAATTAATGATTGTCAAACTACGAGACAGTAACATTTTTTAAGTAAATTATTTATTTTTTTAAACGACGTCATAGCCGACTTAAATAAGCTAAAAACTAATATTGATAAAATATTTAGAATTTTTAAGGGATCCAAAAATGCAATTACATATAATGTGTCCTATTAAAAATAAATAAAAAATAACGTCTAGCTTTTATAAAACACCCTGTATAATTAAAAAAAGTAAAATGCACCAACACATATCTTACAACATTTGTATGTAAGATTTTTTCGCATTTCTGTCAATAAAATAAATATGTTAGTACGCGGAATTATTAACTTACTTTGTACGTTTTATTATTTTAACTAATGATTATTTAATTTTATTAATTGTTAATTTCAATGCTGATTTTAATATATAAGTTTTAAATTCTCAAATAAAATTTAAAAGAATTTTTTACACCATTTTAAAATTTAAATTAAAACCTTTTTTGTGTGAATTGTTAAACATTTTGTTAATATAATCAAAATAATTGATTGCATTCTATATTTACAGCGTTATTGGAGAGTTTTTTATTTAAATTTTTAAACCGGCTTTTTTATTACATATTTGGTATTGGGTATTTGGGTAATTATTTTTTAACAAATTTAGCTAAAAATGCCCTATATTATTACTATAAGTTTACTAGTTGGTAGTTAGGAGGTTAGCGATAGTTAAATAAAAATACTAATTTGTTAAATGCAAATGAGTTGAAGGTTGAATTGAACTTGGTAATCTACTAAAAAAAAATATACTAAAAACAAAATAGGTATAGTTGAATTTTTCCGGATATGCAAATTGTCGCATTGTCAAAAAAAACATTATCTGCATGCATCAAAAGTAAAAATGCCGAAAAATATAGGAAATAAGCGACTAAACAAGCAAAGCCAGCTCATTATTCTAAATTTATTGGCTTTTTTGAGATAGAGAAGCAACAAGAAGCTGCAGGAATTGCCTTAAACTTTCAAAATGTTGCGTGAAAAGGACGGCTGCCGCAACGAAAGTGAGTGCAAGAGCAATATTTATTTTTAAAAAATATGGACTAAAATTGGACAAAAGTTTTAAAAAAGTATCATCAACAAGAAATAAAATGCATATCAAAATTACTGACTACTTAAAAAACAAAATCCGGAATACCATTTATGGCATGTATGCACTTAAAGAGCATATTACCATAAAATCTCACCATCAAAAATTAAATGATGAAATGAGCATATAACTTCTCCATTAGTTTTTTGCGAAAATGGGTAAAAGTCATTGGCTTTCAGTGGAAGAAAAGTAACAGCGGTATCTCATGGATTTACCAGATGTTTTAAATAAAGGAATTAAATTTTTGAAAGAATACACAAAGAATATGAGTCTACTTTAAAACGGTCTTACTCCAGTATTTCTTGAAACATGGATATTCAGTAAAGAATCTTTTAGAAATACCTGGCAGGATGATACCAAAGCCACAAGCTCTTCAAAAAGCAGTGAAGGTTAGTAAGAGTTGCTTTTATTCAAAAAGAAGCCATTGGTAGGGGATCAATTACCAATACCTTTACACTTGCGCCCTAACATTTCTTCCGTTTTGTTTAATGTGCTAGAGTTGGATTTGAGAATTGCCTTGGGATTTGGATTCGTGATGGATGAAGTAAATATATGTTTCTAATTATACTAGACATCTAAATTAATACTATAAAAACATTTTTTCCTTTTGCACCGATGTTAAAACCGTTAATTGTTTTAGGTTATGGATATATCGTCGTCAACGCCGGCAATGAAAACGGATTTATCAAGGAAGCTAGTTTAGTCTTTAAAAGTAGTACAAAGAGTGGCGACTACCATGATAGCATGAACCGCCAAAATTTTGAAAAATGGTTTAAATATCAACTTGTTCCAAATTTGCCGCCCAAATCATTAATTATCATGGACAACGCTAGCCACCACTTCGGGCTGGTAAAAGGCATACACCGCAAACCTTGGACCAAAAAAAGATAAATTCTGTGGCTTTCCGAAGAAAATATTGCCTTTCCTGAGACAGCTATGAAAGACCAACCGTGGGTTTTGGTAGAAATAAACCGAAGTTTAGAAAAGAAATATTTCCTTGACGAATATGTAATTTTGTAAAGTTTGCATTTTAAAGTATTTTGTTTGCATTTTAAAGTATTGTTAAGAAAGCATTTTTTGTACACTTTTTTATAAATAAATTAGATTTTATATTGTTAAAAAAACTTTTAGTTTTTCCTAAAAGTATGGAAAATAGAGCCTTTACAGTTTATAAAAAAAATCCAAATTATTAAGAAATATATTTGTAAAAACAATATAATTAAAACATTTATAAAAGCATTTGTCAGATCCATCTCCAACGGGTTCGGAGCGAAAAGTTCTTACGGTGTGAACAAATGCGCAAAATTGAATATACAAATCGAACGCACCTTTGGTATGTCAATTGTTAACAGCTAAGAAATACGTTTTTTTTTGGGCTTTTTGACATAACTGCATATCCGAAAAAATTAAAGTATATCATGGTATATTTGTTCTAAAATTCCTAATTTATATATAATTCTAGCTCTTGAAGCTTCGCAAATTGTTAATTGTTATTATTTATTTCTTACATTTATCAGCCTTTAATAATCATTACACATTAAATTATAAATAACTGTATTTTGCTAAAAATAAAAAACTTTTACTAGTAATTACCAATAAAGGCTGGTCGTTCTGTCATTAAATCTTAAAGATCAAGACCGTTCTTAAATTGTTTTCGGGATGTATTTCAGTTTCAGATAACCAATCTGACAAATATTTTAATGGTTGTTATTCGAATGACAAAGTAATAAATAAACTCGATATTTTTTTTGCGTATATTTATTTGCCTATCGTTTACTAAAAAATCATGCAATAATTTAAAGTGTTATTAGATGATTTTGTATGAGTTAATAATACTTATAAATAAACGATCGCTGAAAAAAGTTTTGATAAAACTAATTGAAGTTATGTCGTCAAATTTTTACGCAATAATTTGACAATATCTTCAGATATAAACTTTACGGGTAACTGTGACTGGGTTTACTTTTAAGCCTTCTTATGTCGTAAGTAAAAAAAATAAACGAACTTTAAATATTGCTATAAGAAACACAGGTACAGTTGTAGACGAAAAATTCCGGACATACGATTTATCATTATGAATTTTAGGCTTAGCTTGCCTAGCCCATACAAACTCAACTTTACCTAAAAATTTTTAAAATGACAAAAAATAAATGTCAACCAATAACATATTATTTTTAGATTAATCTAATATATATTTAGAACAAAATAATGTTTAATAAAATGAATAGACTGAACGAACTACAAAGAGTAAGATTGATTATGTTTTAAAGCAAATATGCGAGGAAATTAACTTACTAAAAAGTACCGCCTAAGATTTAAAGCAAAAGTGGCAAAATAGCGGCACCTTAAGTAGATTGTGAGAAAGTGGCAGAAAGAGTATCAAACGGGGAATAAAATAATAGACTGGTCACTTATTTGGAAAACCATCCATTCCAAACAGCCGTGGAAGCAAATAGACAAACAGATTTTTTTAGATCTTTTTGAGTATTTAAGAAATCGTGGTACTGTCAAGAAACCATTTTTAACGGCTGTTACAAAGAGCAGAGAGTGGGATTTGCATTGCAGTATTTACAAGACGGGTTGGAGCCTTGAAGAAATGTCGTTTTTATGGATGAGCAGACCTTTAAATCTTGTTATATGGAGCAAGTGAGAGTATACAGACCTCGAAACACAAGAATTGAAGATTTACAGGAGAAACTTATTTTAGTATATCACAAAATGTTATGTTAACCCCATTATCTAATATCTTCCCTTAGCAAACAAGTAAACAAGACAACTGTCCTGTTTACATGGCAAGAAAAGTTGCTGGCTGGATGCGAGAAAATATTATAAATTTACTATGTTGGTCTTTAAGAAGTCCAGATTTCAATCCCATAGAAAATGTTTGGGGACACATTGTCAAAACGATAAATGGGGCCAATGATTTTTGTGCGCAAGAAGCAAATGACCTATGAAACAAAACTGAGGAAATATGGAACAACTATAAATAATGCATATGATATCCAAAGACTGATAGCATCCAACAAAAACAGAGCTGGAATAAAATATTAGTTCACTAATATCCTCAATATTTTTATTTTTTTCTCTTTTTTTAGGACAGTTAAAAACGAAATATGAAATATACTTACTAAACGGTCAATTTTTGTAGAAGAGTTTGCACTCTTCGATTTTATTAAAAACTAGTAATTAGTAATTATTTAGTAATTATTTTGCTTTTTGATAAAAAAACTTTACTCATCTAAAAAAACACGTTTTTTACCACTTTAATTGCCTAAGACCGTAAAGCAAAAACCCAATTTTTTACACAGTCTCAGAGAAAATGTTAACCTCAGTGTACGGAATTTTTCGCCCGCAACTGTACGAATGCTATTTTCCAATCAATTTATTTTAAATTTTTAAAAATCATTACCATTAAAAAATAATTTTAAAACTTAAAAATAGAATGAATTTCTAAAAGCAGTTAGCTAAAAATCTGATTTTCGTTGTATCCAAGTTGTTACACATTATCATAATCTAAAGGTAATTTTGTAAATACAGCAACTTAAAATCAATATTCTTTTTGGGTAAGAGGTTTAAAATTATGTGTTTAATTAAGGAACAGCACGTTGATTTTGTTTGGAACTAACTATAAGGGAAATAAAAAAAGTGGGCAAATAAACTATTTTATTGTCTCAAGTAATAAGTTTTTTTAAATAAGTAACTTATTTAATGTCTTAATATTTTGGATTAATTTTTTTTTATTTCTCAATAAATATATGTAAAAAAAATCCCATTTTAAAATAGTGATTACTGATTTTTTGTAAATATCAAGGAACACTGTTTAAAGGTTCTAGTTTACACATTGGTTAGTTAAAATAAATGGGTAAATTGTTATTTATTTTAGGTAAACTTTACAAGGAATATATAATAACGAAATTATACCCCAAGTGTATAACCCGACAATTACTCAGTAAATCGGACATTTACTTGAACATATATAATAAAAGAAAACATATTTTTTTACGCTATATTATATAGGGTAAATAAAACATAATCTATTTTAATTTTCTAAAAAAAACTTAAACATTTATGGCAATATTTTTTACCGTGAAACAATAAATGCTGAAGTGACCAGTTATTAGTAATATTCCAGGCACACAGTAGTGCACCATGTCAAGTTCTGTGAAAATATTGAGAAAAGTGTGCCTAGTGGTTTGTGAGATATTGATTTTAAAAATTGCCTAGTTCACTACTGATCGACTGACTCAGCCATTGAATTATCAAAATTATGGACACTTTTCAAAAAAGTCAAAATATGAAATAAATTTTGTAAGTAGGTTTTAGAACACAAGTCACGAAAACATTTTAGAAACTGCACACATCTTTACTTGGCATGCTGTGAGACAATGGCAGTAATATCGTATATTTAGGGGGTATTTTAGAAGTTTACTTATTTAAAACAAGGCCCGAGGTCCTATTTTAAAATTTCGGTGGCCGGTCAGAAAATCCTAGAAAGATATATTCCAGTTAGTTTTACTCCAGCCTTAATACCCCCAAATATAATATACCCTAATCAAAATAACCCGCTACCAAAATATCCCTATTACAAATATTCCATACTGAAAAATCCCTACAATCTCAAGGCAAACAAATCCAATATCTAGCATGGTGTGGTATTCGCATCGATAAGGTATAGTCTAAAATACAAGAACGTAGTCTTAATATCTGTAGTGTCAGTAAATTCAGTCATTGTCAAAATAATATTTAAAAATCCTTTGGAATTTATTATCAATCAGAAAAGAGGTAATAACCTTAATTTGAAGGGTTTTATATACACATATTACCGCAAATCCAACAATAAAGTCACATGGCGATGTGTTAATTACAATACAAAGAAATTCAGAGCATGTGTTTGTACTAGCTTTATGGAGGATGATAGTTTGTATGATATTGTTATATTAGATTTGTAACGTGATAATGGGAAAGATAAGAATATTTTTGTATTGGTAAGTTTTGCCCCTAGGTTTTTTTATGGGATATTTTTTTAGGATATTTTTGGCATGGAATTTTTTTGTATGGAATGTTTTGGTAGGGGATATTAATGACCGGGATATATTAACCAGGATTTTTTTAAAAGGTTTAAACTGAGATTTTAAATTAGACCAAGTTCTTTTAAAACTTGGCAATATTTTTACTGATCTGTCTGTATTATGAAAAAAATTGTTTGTAATATTTGAAAAAAACTATTGTCTAGTCAAAAAAAAGAACTTGGTCTAATTTTAGATCTCAGTGCTTAAGAGGCCAAGATATTTGGATAAGAACTTGGCCCCTATTTTTCAAAGTGTTTTTTGAATAATATAATGTATTACTTTACAGAAAGGGATTACTATTTTTTTTAATCTATTTATATTTTTTAATTAAAAAAGAGTTAAAAATTTGCAATTTTTATTTTTTTTTTCTTATAAACAATGACTTTTTTGTTTTAAACAGTTAAACCGATATATTGATTAAAATAGCAATAAGTATAGTTTTTTCGCAATTCCTCACACACCATTATATGTAATAAACAGGACAAATATAGGTACATTGTTTAGAAAAAACATACATAAAAACGATACATAAAAACGTTTTCCATTTTGATTTTATTCTAACTCTAATGTGTTTGCTATTAAACCACAAATTATATTTTACAAGGCACATGATTAATGATATTGGTTAAAAACAAAAAAATATATAACCTCACAAGCATTATTTTAAAGTTATTTAAAAAATTTACCTATTTATAAACATACTTCTTGGTTGGTAACTTGGTAAAAGCGCATTCTAGTAAATGTTCGTCAAAATTAGCAAAAGATACGTCAGTTAAGAACAGTTATATTCTATCTGTACGACAATTATAATAGCTTTAAAAACTGTGTAGTAACAGTGGATTTCAGAAGCACAAAATTTACAACCTTTTATTTTTTAAACCTAAAACCTTTTTAACTTAATGAATATTTTTGGAAAGACAATAATGGTAAACAACCTTATTTAATATTATAACCCAAGTCTCTTAGATTTTGCAAAATAGGTAAGATATTTTAAAAATAGTTTTACCAGCAGGTTATATTTGCTGGAGACTAGGGTAGCAGATTTTAGGGGCGGCAAATTTGGAGCCAAGGAATTATTTTATGTCTTTTGAAAATTAAAAAATGTTCTTAGGTTCACACAAATAATTTAACCTGCAAACATATGTTACCACTTTATACATTTTTGAGATAATTGAATATGTTCTTTCTAAACTGTAAATGCAGTAATAATTATTTAATTGCGTTTTACCGAATGTAAATTATTGCAAAAGAAGTATTAACGTATAGTTTACCCCTCTTTTATTAGCTCAGAAATATATTTAAAAAACCATTTCTTTTACAATCTTAGCTTAGTTGTTGGTTTATAAAAATAGTCTAGGAAGTGATACGTGGATTCCTAGTTTAAAATCACATTAATTACGGAAAAAAAAGTGGTGTAATTAGGACGCTAGTGCACAAATCGTAAAGTTACACAGTTTTATTGACAAAAAAACTATAATCATTATGATGTTTAGCAGAACCAGTGGTGTTAAGTACCCTGGTTGTCGCAAAATTAGTGTCGCCTTCCTAATTCCAGGTCAATTTTGCTTAAAATGTGTTTTTTGGACTTTTTCGTTCTGAGGTACCGCTTTTAAAACAAAAATTATTTTTTTAATGAGTACAATATCAAGCTCTCCTAGAAATAATTTATTTTACTTTTATTAAAAATATTGCAAAAAAACACTGTATTAAAATTAGGTTTAAACCAAATGCTGGGAATGACTTTCAATTGCTTCAATACATACTTTAAATCGCCTTCGCATATTTCTTTTAATACTTCGAAACATTAAGGCGTTTGTTCTACAATCATCGGTAATGCGTTCCATGTATATGGCTTTACTTGCTATGTGAGCACAATACACCAGTTGCTTTGGATGTCCCCAGTGGTAGAAACCGCAGAGATTTAACTCAGGTGATCAGGGTCGCCAAGAAATAGGTCCACCAATCAATTTTTTTTTGACTTAATTGTTTAAATAATATCTTACATTAAAACTAAAATAAGCCAGCTCTCCGTCACCATAAACCATATTTGGTGCCTAATGTTAAGACAAGCAAATTCTGGTATGTTTGGTTAATTCTACTGTAAAAGATGCAGGTTCATTGATGTGTCTAATCTTTGGTTAAAAAAATAGATTAACCGAATAATTTTAAACTATTTCTGCTTACTTATTGATTTGAAACTGCTGCTGGTATCACAATTGTAGAATAATGTGTTGATTTTTTATTTTTTATCCGCCCATTTAAAGAATGAAAAAATTCCATTTTTGCCGATCTCCTAAATTATTTAATTTTAACCAGTAGCAATACTGCAGTCTGACCAAAAACTTTTTTTAGAAGGGGCTTCTACCATCACTAAATGATAAGGATAGAGCTGCATCCTCGTAGAGTATTCGCCACATATTAATATAATTGATATTCTCCAACCGTACTTCTTTACGATTTTGTTCAACACCTATTAAAACATTTGTCGTATTTTCCACTGCTTAAGCAGTTTTTACGAACCTTGGATAACAACATTTTTTTATTGTTTCTGTTTTTCCCAAACATTAATTAATGCTTATTAAGGATTTTCTCATTCGCTTTTTATACAATTAGTTCCTGCTAAATTCTAAAAGAATAATTAACCATAAGTACTTATTTTGTAGGGAACCTTTAATAAATTGACAGAATCACCACATATCTAAATCGCTATGTCATTCCTTTTTGTTTTAACTTGACAAGAAATTTATAATATAACCTTTACAAAGAATGCTTAATTTTGTTACTAATTATTATTAATATAATTACGATTCCAAACACTAATTATTTTACTTTAAATTGATTTCTATTTTAAAGACGGTGCGTCAGAAAAAAAAGACCATAAGACTCTTTTTAAAAGAAATATTATAGGGATATTTATTTTTGCAAATCTAGTGATTTCCATTTTTTCGCTAAACATTAAGATTTAACGGTTACTGACGTGATTTAAAGACCAATTTTAAATGTAGCTTTAATGATATATTTGCCTGTACCTAAAATTAATCTAAAAATCTCAACAAGTTTGTAATAAATGAAAGATAAACTAATAAAGAAGGAATATTTTTAGCCCATGTACATAAAAACGATAACCTAAGTTTTAAGCTTATTATTTAAACTTCTTGTCTTCTGCGGTTTCTAAATATCCAGTAGTCGCCCCAATTTTGTGGATTTGTCTTACTTGGTCAAAACTAAATAACAAGAAGAAGCACAATTAAAACTAAAAAAAAACAAATAGTTTTAAAATAAGAAACACTTTAGAAAATCACAGTTATAGTCTGCCAAATAATTTAGGTTAAATTTGTTAGTTAATTTTAATAAAATAAATTATGCATTTAAAAAAGACTATAAACTTATTGTTTTTTATCAAAAAGTATATTAACTAGGTTTAAGAAATATTTAAAATGTGAAATGTATTGTAAAATACTTTTTTTTTTATTGATAATTATAAAATTTATTTATATTTTTTATGAATTGCTAACGAAAAATTAATTAACATTTGTATTATTTTATATTTAGTATACACATTTAAAGAGCGTAAAACTATTTTATATTATTATAATTTATAAATTTTATATTTTTGTTGGCTTTTTAAAGATAATTGAAATTTTATGATTGACAATTGTCTTTTGTCATACTGGCTAACTCTTTTAACACAGTTTTTCTCTATTTTAGGTGCTATGTCATCAGTTTTATAATTGGTTTAGTACACTTTTTTGGATTTATAA
Organism: Listronotus oregonensis; assembly: GCA_019359885.1. Lineage (NCBI taxonomy): Eukaryota > Metazoa > Arthropoda > Insecta > Coleoptera > Curculionidae > Listronotus > Listronotus oregonensis. The sequence continues at coordinate 3,946 of JAHBCN010003701.1, read as the reverse complement.
TTAACTTTTGCGACTTAGCCATTAATTTATTGGTTTTTATTTACGATTTTTCACAAATACTTTTTATTGTTTTATTATTGTTCCATATTTAGATGACGTATTACTCACCTGTCCGTAAATTGTTTTCTTTTTAGTAACACTACTGTTATTAATGGTAATGTAAATTTTATGAAGTAACAGACAGTATAAATATTTATACTGATTTTACTACATTTTTTGTTAATTTTTCTATTTAGTTTTTAACTAATGCCTTAGGGTTATCTGGCGTTAAGTCAATATAAAATCTGTCTACCTAATATTATTTAAAAAAAACTTTCTGCAGGCTTCAATATTCTTGCATTGCTATTTTCTTTTATTAGCAAAAACATCTAAATATATTAGAGCTTTCTTGTTTGGGTTAATTTTTCATTTGCCAAAAATTTTGTTCTTCTTTCTTAAATCCAATGTATCTTAATGCAACGGTAATTTACTGAATTTTAAATAATTAGTCTTAATTTATTTTGATTTTTTTAAACGTTTGTTAAAAAAAAATTTTCAGGTTTAAAAATTTGTTTTTTATGGTTCATTATTATGCCCTTAAAACATAGTAGAAGGAACTAAAAATTTGAAAATATATATTATAAAATATAAATATAATATTATAAAATATATAATTATAAAATATAAATAAACTTTTTAAATAATATTAATAAATAAGACTACAGCACTAATTAAATTGTTTTTATTCAATATCGCCATATAGTGTCACTCTAAAAAATAAAAATAACTAAGTACAATAATAAATTATGTTACATGTTGAATAATTTAAATTAAACCCATTTAAAAGATAACAATTTTAAAACGATTGAATTTGGAGGAAGCTGTGCGTAACTCTCGTACATCACGAAGATCCTTTAGTAGGTTTGTCGGTTACACTATATGCCTCAGGTTATGTTTGTCCAAGTAGGTTAAATTTAGTGATCAGTATCGGTATAAAAAAATTGACATTTATCATCGAAAACTCGTGAAAGAGTTAAAAATCAAATAACTGCTAAGTATTAAATTTGAAAACTTTGTTTAGGTATCTAAAAATGTTCAAAGGGTTTCTCAGAGGAACACAAAAATAAACGAAATTTTGTAATTTTTAAATTTAATTTAAACAACTAAATTTTGAATCTAAAAATACCTTTTACGGACACTTTTTCTAGACTTTGTTAAAAAATTTTATTGAAGTTTACCAAAATGCACAACTTCATTATTTTTGCTTATAGTAATATTGAGTAAAGATGTATGTAGCTGTCTATTTTTTGTTTGTAAATTTTAAAGTATCTATCATATTTTATTTTTTATGCCTAAATTATGTAAAATAACTGATATTACCTGTAAATTTTGATAATTTAGGCCCTGACAGTAATTAATAAAAAAATGTATACCTATTACTGATTTTTATTCCATTTTATTTTAAAAGTGTGAAGTAACTTTAACATACATGAATATTTTTATTGTTTTTTTTATACGAAGTTATTAAACATGCAAGGTGCAAGTTTTTAAAGATACATTTAAAAAAAAATCAATGTTAAGTAATATGGACAATTATTTATAACTTTTGAAATTTAAAAAAATAGCTTAAAAAACTATAAAGTTGTAAATTACTATTTTTTCCCCCCCTTTTTTTTTTGTAGCACCCCCCCAAAAATAGTACGGAATGGTTGAGAAAAGGACGAAAAAACAAATCATACCCCAACATTTTTTTTTACAAGTATGTCACCGAACAAAGAAATTTAAAAAAACCCTTAAACCCCTTTTTTTAAAACCCCATTTAAATAAAATTTTTTTGGGGTTTTAAAATGATAATCATTTTTTAAATTACTTTTAAGCACAAACTTTAGTGGGGTTCAATAAAATTAATTAGAAAATATTTATTTTTTTCCTTAACACCCCGGGTTCAATTGACAAAAAACGTTTTTTTGTTGGGGGTCCCAAACCCCCCCAAAAAGTTTTTTATTATTTTTTTTGTTAAACTATTAATTTTAAAAAAAATAAATTTTTAAAATTTTTAAAACAACTTTCAACTAAAGCTTAGTGGGGGGACAAAATTTTCGGCCGGATCCTTTAGACTTTTGGGGAAATTAAAAAAAAGCAGGGAAACCAGGAGAATTTTCGGGGCTCGGGAAAGGGAAAACGATTTTTTGCCAACAGGGGGGTGATCACGGCTCCTTTGCCCCTTAAGACTGGCGATGTTTCGCCCTTCGGGGGGTTTTTTAGAATTTGTGCCCCCGCGTTACCTGTGGAATGGGTTTAAAAAAACCTGGGACTTTATACGGTTTTTTTTGCAAAAAGGGTTTCTTCCTTCCCCCGATAAGGGGAGTTCCCCTCAAAAATTAAAATTTGGGCTTTATTAGTTTGGCTAAATAGTGGACACCTTTTATCTTGTTTTTTTTCAGCAAAAGGGAAAAAAAATTTTTTTTATTGGGTTAAAAAATTATATATGAAATTGAAAAAACAATGGGAAACTCTTGTAAACTTTTTTTTTTTTGGATCCCTAAAAGGCTTTATTGTTTAAAATTAATACGGGGGGATCTTTTTTAGATGAATAAAATTTTTTCCAGATCGAAACAAGGTTTGAATTTTGGGTTTTTTGGGGGACAGATTAAATTCTTTTTTTAATATTTATTTAGAAAAAATTCCTTCCAGCTATTTTAATTTGGGGGCCCGTTTGGGGGTTTTTTAAAAGGGTTAGTGGACGAAATTATATGAAAAAAATGTTACTAAAAAATTTTTCATTTATTCTATACTTTTTTTGCAGTTTACCCCTTTAAAAATTTTCTTTTATGGGTTTTATTTTTGGGGGTTTTAAACCCTGAAAAATTTTAAAATTCTTTTTTTTTTTAATTAAGTTTTTATACTTTTAAAATATCTTAAATGTTTAAAAATTTTGGAAAATTTTCAAGGGGTTTAAATTAAAGAGGACGGAAATTTTTTAAGTTAAAGTTTTTTTTTTGATTATTTTTTTTTTAGGAAAATTTTAAATTTTTAAGACTTTAAATGTTGATGGAGATTTGAACCTTTTTTTTTAGTTCATTTTACATTTTTTTTACCCTTTTTAACGTCCCTATTATTACCCCCTTTGAATAGCTGTTTTTTTACAACGCTGGACGACGAAATCAAAAAAAGGAAGTTTAAAGGATAATGGAAGCCCAAACTATGGCGTATTCCGTCAAAAAGTGTCCGGGCCCCCTTTAAAAAAATGTCATGAAACCCCCTTATCCCCCGTGGGGAAAAATTCGTAAAAATTGTAAGTGATGCCTACCTAACAAGTTTGTAGGTAAAAACATTTCTTTTTTGAGCCCCGGGGTCCCCTTTCTTGTGCAAGGGGCGGTTTATTCCTCCAGCGGTGTGTCGTTGTCCCATCAACCCTTCCCAAAGGGTTGTTTTCCGGGATTTTATTTTTTAGAATTTTTTTAAAAAAAAAAAACCTTTATATTTAGTGATTTTGGTTTATTTAGTTGTGACTATTTTTTTGGGTTTTTTTGTTACTTTCAATATCAAAAAATGCCCAAAGTTATATGGTTTTTTTTTGCAAAAAAAGGGAAATACCCCAAAACCACCATTAAGAAAACAACGTAACTCAAATATCACTTTACAAGACCAAAAATTTGTTTAGTTTAATTCCAAGACCCAGCCAATGTTTGGGGGCGGAAAAATTAATTTCATTTTGGCGTTACGGAAAAACCCTTTTAATAAACCAAAACCATACCCCCGCCGCTTTAAAAAAAAAAGGTTTTCTTTGAACCAGTAAGTATTTTATTCATCTAAACTGTATCTGTTTAGTATTCAATCAAAAACCCCTCTTTAGAATATTGTTCTCTTTTTGTTCCATCACCCCGAGTGTCTGGGGGGGAATCCAAAATATCCGAAAATTTTTTTTTTCAAAATATTTTTTGGGCTTTGAAAAATTTTTATACCT
>JAHBCN010003700.1:0-71837 GCA_019359885.1 Listronotus oregonensis | reverse complement strand
AAAAAATTTGGTTAAGTTTTTTTCCCTTAACTTCAAAAGTGACATGTGCTCAACTTGCGCTTCCTGCATTTTAGAGATAAAACCCGGGCCCCCTTTTGAAAAAAAAATTAAAAAAATATGAAAATTTAAGCATTCAATCGGAAAAAATCTTATTTGGTTGAGTAGAATTTATATTTTGTAACATTTTTTGTAATCAATTAGCAGTATCGGGTTCCCGTTATTTAACCCCGAATACTTGCGTTCAAATCCCCAAAAAAACAGATACCTCTGTAGCTTATTCGAATGCTTCTGAAAATTCAAAAAGATTTTTCATGTAGCATGTGCTATACCTAAGTCCAAGCGTTTTGGAGTTATTCTCATTCAAAATTTGAAAAGGGGAAAAAAAGTCATGGAAAAAAACAAAGAAAAAAAATTAAATGTTCAAGTGTCTTCCGTTGGTCAACTGACAAAAACCAACCGATCAACAAATACTTGCTAAACATTTCGAACCATTTGGGATGTATTTTGCCGAAAAATTTTGCCGGATGCGATGTTATAAATCATCTAAATTTGAAGGTCTTTTGAATATTTTTTCCCTTTTAAGGTATCCCCAAAAAGTCCAGTGATTTTAAATGGGGGCCCTTTGGCGGCCACTTAATAAAAACCTCTTCCAATCAACCTGTTTGGAAAAAATACGTCCAAATAAGTACAACTCCCACAGCAAAAATTTATATAATATATATATATATATATATATATATATATATATATATATATATATATATATATATATATATATATATATATATATATATATATATATATATATATATATATATATATATATATATATATATAAAACACTATCGGCAAAAAGTGGAGAAACATTTAAAATTTATCGAGTAATTTTGCCTCAATATAATTTAATATTTTATGGACCTCTAATATCAAATCACTTTAGATTTTGTTTATTTTATTGCTGATAAATATCTTTATAGTGGGTTTTTTGCAGAAGTAGAAATATTTTTATTTTTATAAGAGGCAAAAAATGGAGAAACATTCCTGTCTTATCACTTTATTTGTTGTATTTTGCAAATGGGATGGATACAGTTTTGTTCAGTTTAGCCTGAGTTGTGTTCTCTACCGTATTAATAATGCCTCGCGGATATAGTTTGTCGGATGATATAAAACTGAAAATTGTTGAGAAATTTAACAGTGGTGAGAACCAAGCTTCAATAGCAAAACAATTAAACCTCCACAGATCTATTATAAGCAAGGTTATTTCACCTTGGAAGATCAGAAAAACTGTGAAAAGCCCCCCCAAACCCGGAAGGCCTAGAAAAACCAATCCTGCTGAAGATAGAAGAATGAAACGATTTGTTACAAATAATCCATTTGCTTCTGCTAGTGTCCTCAAGCAAAAATTTTCCCAGACTTTTCACCCCCGAAGCATTCGATATCGGCTTAAAAATGGGACTTTATGGACGGCGTCCAGCAAAGAAACCTTACATTTCCGCTAAGAACAGGGCTGCCAGGATTGAGTTTGCAAAGAATCATCTCTCATGGACCGCTCAAAAGGGGAAAAAATGTGTTATTTTCGGATGAAAGTAAATTTAATCTTTTTTGGATCAGATGGCGTAAAGTGGGAAAAAGCCCGCCCAAAGGCCGATTAAATCCTAAGAAACCCAACCCACCTGTTTGGAAAAAATATCGTCCAAATAAGTACAACTCCCACAGCAAAATGTGGGGGAGCACCATATTGTTGCAACCAGATATTATGATGTGGCAAATCGGGACGTTCTTACTCAGGAAAAAGGGTGGCCAGACCTGGAACAAGTTCTTCTAAAAAACTCAAGTATCTCTCGCCTGTTAAATTTTCGTCAAAAAGAAAGACCCTGTAATAGTGTCATCAACAACGCCAGCCCACAAATTGATTTTTTGATTAAATTGTTTATGTCCATTTAAGCAAAAAGTGGCTTTATCGGAAAAAATTATATTTTTTTACAAAATTTGGATTCTCGAAACACATATCCTGTAACCGCTCACAAAATTCAAAGCGCCTCACAAAGTCTTCTTCCAAAAGTTCTTGGAGAACTTGCATTTTATAAGGATGGTATTTATTTGTATCCAGTATTTTAAGAACTGTTGTTTTTCCAATATCCACGTCACTTGCTATCTGCCTAGACACCTCATGCTGATTATTTTGAACCGCCAGTAAGGCTTCTAAATGTTGATTTTCATCAACTTGTGGATGACCACATCTAGGGACATCTCTTACATGACCTAATTGCTTAAACTTGTGCTCAATTTTGCTTACTGTAGATTGCGATATTGGCGGACGATTGGGGTATTTATGATTGAATAACTCACAAAATTCTTGGTGTGTGCTAACTCTATTACCGTAGCCCATCATCATCAAAACATCCATGCGCTGTTTATCAGTGAACCGCATTCTAATGTAATTTAGTTATGAAAAAACGAAAAGTCTTTTGTATACTAGTAAAACGTTACGAAAATACACATAATACTGACAATAATAATAACTATTGACATTAATTCTTTTGTTTCTCGCGTCATAAATGCAAAGCCTACTTGACTTTTTTTGCGCTTCACTCATGCTGACTACAAATTTTCCCGGGCGGTCGATCTCGGTGTTGAATGTTGGGTTAAAATTTAAAGTCAGCATACATGAATCAATGCAAGTCTTGATTTGTGCCGAAATATCCATTTTCAAATTTTGAAAGAGAATAACTCCAAAACGCTTGGACCTAGGTATAGCACATGCTACCTAAATTTTTTTTTATAATTTTCCGAAGAATCTGAATATGCAATAATATACAGAAGATTCCAAAAAATATTTTTTCTGTCACTTCTATTTGGAACACTCTCGGCCGAGTGATGATCGCGTTGTTAAATTTAGCAATGGACTTAGCAATTGTTAAAAGTTAACAACGGTTTAGAATGTTTAACAAAATTTCAGATTTTGACAGGTTGCCTACTGAAAATATTGAATAACACTGACAATGACCGTTGTTAACTTTTAACGATTTTATTGCTAAGTCCATTGCTAAATTTAACAACGCGATCATCACTCGGCCGACAGTCTATCTACATTTTCTCTCAGAATATGGGCGATCGAATAATAAAATCGACGGGGCCGAGCAATTTAAAAAAAAAATGTGGTTTACGAGATAATGAATTTATTACTTACGACCACCCTGTATTGTCGACCCTTTGAAGAATTTTCCGTAACTTTTGGTTTAAAAGAAAGTACTACCGATATTTATAGCTTTTTTAGGTAATTTATCCAGAAATTTTTTTCGCAATGACTTATTACCTAATGGCTATTCTTCCTAAAACAACCCTCCCCAATATCAGACTTTTAAAATATATAAAATTAGCCAGAGGCGTCGTCCAACTTGGCTCCAAAAAGGGATATATCATTCCTTTTAAAAAATACCTAAATTGTCCGATGTGCACTAAAATATTCTTGGTATTTGGACCTATTATTTTATGGGGTTTACCAACAAAGTATTTTGTAATATCCATGTATGCAAATAATGGTAAAGAAATTTAGTTATATTTTAATTTTTAACTAGTACGTTAAATCAAGGACAAAATTACAATATATTGTTCTGCTGAATTTATGGAAATTTATAGTCAACGGGGTGAAATATTACTAGTATTAAATCAATTTAAAAAAGGAAAAAACGTCTGCATTAAGGTTCGACTTTTAAAAGCCTAAAGAAATATAAATATGTTTACAAAGTTCTGAGGTCAAGATTATAATGACTGATGTAACTGTAGTTATGTTTTCATTTTTTAATAATTCTTTTTTTTTTTACTTCTCCTTATACTTTATTTAGGCTTAGGACTGGTCAGCAACATATAAAACACAAAATTTCGGAAAGTGTTTAAAGACCAAAGGTTCGAAACAATAATTAAATAACAAAACCCTTTAAATCATTAACAGTTTATAATTATACAGAGTAGGATCTTTTGGAACATGCTCTAGAGTTGCTGGTTATCGGAAACTCTAATTGCCACCGTATGGAACGGGGATCCGAAGCTAAGATGAACACAAGGCTTTAACTCAAGGTGTTAGCATACCGTGCTGATGAGTGAATGACATCCTCACAGATTATCTATATAAATAAAAAAAAGATGGGGAACTCTATTTTATCGGTCATTTTAGTTCGACTAGCCCCGCTGTGGCGCTAAAATCGATTGCCCGCGCTCAGATTTATTTAAAGTTTTAATTGCATTTTTGCGATAATCCGCAATGTGCTTATTTTACTCTAAAATTAAGGTAACACATTGACTGCTTTTGCCATAAACAATAAATAAAACAACACATTTGTTATTATATTACATAATGTTATTTAAAAATTGCATTAAATGTCTTTTTTGTGTCACTTGTGGTTTTTGATGCTTGGTTTTGTTTTGGCCTTCTTTTTTTTTCTTATTTACATTAAAAATATGGGGTTAAAAAAAAAAGAAAAAAAAAGGAAATTGTTTTAAAATATAGCATTTTTTACCAAAATAAAATTTTTTGCCCGCCCGAAACGAAACCTTTTTTTTTTTAATGGATTATAAAAAAAAAAAACCCTATCCCAAGTATAATTAAATTATTTAAAGGGAATTTTTAAAAAAACTCACTTGTAAATTCCGGGAAAAAAACCTTTTCCATTCAGTTTTTTTTAAAGAACTTTTGGCACACAACATTTAAAAAACCATGTTTTTTACTTTTCAATTAAATTTTTATTCCAAAAAATTTAAAATGTGAAAAACAGTCGAATGTCGAATTATAAATATAACCCAATTATGAATATTAAAAAAAAAATTATAATATAAAACAAATGACAGTATGTTTTGACAGATCACAGATCGTCGACCGACAGAACTAGGATAGGGAATTAATGTGACAAGTGACGTTACATAGCAATAGCGGGACTAGTCAGTACTGGAGTAGACCCGGGACATCCGTGCCTTAAACAGGTGCCCCAACGGTCCTCTGACATACAGGGCGACCTCCAAGTATCTACCTTTGCGGTAATGCGGGGCCCCGTGGGGGGTCTTCCTAGCTCCAAAAAGAAAGCGGACAACCGCTTTCTAGGAAAAAAGTGACAAGGTCCCTGACCAAACGGATAAATCCGTTTCGAGAGGTGCCACTCAAGGTCACAAGCAGACAAAGGTGCGCCGACCGAAAGGGTTGAATCCGTTTCGTAAGGTGCCCCTGAAGTCACCGTCGTCCGGACTAATCCATCCCAAACAAACAGGTGCTTAGGAAGGGTTCCCTAAATCCAAACAGAAGGCGGACAAGAACCGCCCTTATGGGAAAAAAAGGGTTCCTGGCTTAACAAAAGCGCGTAGGCCCTTTTTTCATAGGATAAGGCCGGAGATGCGGCCTCAGACAGAACATCTGGTTCCTGTAACAAGGACCTGGTAGCTACCCACGTCACTAGACCGGGAGAGGAGGGCATGATGGATCTAATCGTCTGCTCGTCATACTCTTCCGGAGACAGGGACACATCAGAACACATTGTGCTCGTGTCCGGTAGCGACACGAGTAAGAGGAGATGTAAGAACTCTCTCCCAATCTGGTATCGAATTCATTAGAAGTCCGATTCTATTGAGAGAAATATAAAAAGGTGTGAGCCACAATAGACCGAGCGGTCGCAGTGGAGGGCGTAAAAAGTCCTCTCACTTTAAACCTAAACCTAAACCTACCTATATCTAATTTTGTAAAATAAACAATAAATTATTTCTTTAAATTTAAAAAAATATATTTTTAATCTGGGCACGTGCAGTAAAAGTGGCGGCATTTTAAGTATCTTATAGAGTTTTTATATAAAAAAAATTATGAGAAAAATGTGCTATTTGATTAAATTAGTAAGAGTCAACAGTAATTATTTTTTCTTTTTCGTAAATTAGTAACTAAGATAAACTTTTATTAAATATCGATCAATTCTAAAAATTATTTTTCAATATTTTTTTGTATGATTGCTTTGTATAATTGACTTTTTAATTCTCAAAATGGTAATGAGACTAATATCTTTTATTCACGCCAATATACATTAGAAACACTGGTATTATAATATGCCCGTACCAAGAGGGGTTGTGTTAACTATAACCCATCTAAAAACTAATTATGGACGTTTTTTTAGAAATCTTTATAAAATTAAAATAAAGCCACATCCTTTTTGTACGGTGGTGAGTATGGAGAACAATATATTGTTAATTTGTCATTTACATTATCAAAAAACTAAGTCTCTCTTAAATATACTTATCTCCAAAAACCTTCAAACTTCCTATTTAGTTACGGGAGGTTTTAATTTCGAACAACTCTTATGTTATGTTTGCTTTCTACTCGTCTTTACATGACCTAAGTTTAATTTTTTTTCTTATTGTTTTCTTTAATATTTTTAAAGAATAATATTTTTTCCATATTTAGGCTTAATGTAAATAATGTTTTTATGTTGTATTATTAAAGATGTTTTTTCTTAAATAAGACTAACGGCCGAGTGATGACCGCGTTGTTAAATTTAGCAATGGACTTAGCAGTTTAGAATGTTTAACAAAACGTCATTGTCAGTGTTATTCAATGATTTTAGTAGGCAACCTGTCAAAATCTGACATTTTGTTAAAAATTCTAAACCGTTGTTGACTTTTAACAATTGCTAAGTCCATTGCTAAATTTAACAACGCGACCATCACTCGGCCGTTAGTGTGCTAAATTTAGTTGAGTCCTAATCAAATAATAGCAGGGGTGGATTGACGCAAAGGCTGAGTAGGCTTAAGCCTAGGGCGGCAGATATTATGGGAGCGGCAAATTTACGATTAATTTTTTAAAAAAATGTAATCGTAAAATAATTAAAAAAAAATAACAAATAGATAAAAAAAATTCCTGAAATTTGTTTGTTTTAAAAAATTGTTATTTTCTGTATGTTTTAATTTGTTTATTAATTTTTTAAAAGAATTACTAGTGCAGTTTACATTTTTTTATGCTAAATTTTTCGTTCTGATATCCAAAAAATATTGACATATTAGGGCGGCAAAAAAATATTAGCCTATGGGCGACAAAAAGTTAAATCCAGCCCTAAATAATAGGAACTTTTAGTAATGGTCGCATTTTTCCTATTGCCTTTATATTTGGTTCTATAATAAAAACCAAAAAAACCAAATAGATAAAAAAAACTTGAGGCTAGTACGTCCTATGACATCCTTTTTTTATAACATTTATGGAATACGTTAAATTATCAAGCAATTTTACTTTCAGATATAAGGCTGTACCTCGCCACCCTTAAAGAAACACGCAGTACCTATTTTTTAAATAATTATAAGAAACGATTATAAATTAAATAAAAAAATTATTCGATTATGTAACCTGCTGTCCTTAACCGTATCCTTGCCATTTACAATGTTATTCGTGAAACACGTTTATCGTTAAGTCTTAAGCATTTTTTTTTATTTTTATCAGGTATCAAATTAAATGTTTGGCTATTTTAGTTGGTATTAAATAGCTTATAATTTATTAAATCTTAGACGTGGATTAAATATAGTCAAGGAGCAACTTTCATTAATATAATTTTTATACCGTGTTTGATATTGGTAAATTGACGTTAGGTATTTTAAAAGATCTACAAAAGTAAAGAAATATAAAAAATTCTGATGTAATTTTAAATTTTAATTATAATTAAACAAGTTATTTTCTATTGCGATACCATGACATTTTTTCCTGGCTTATCATGTTAATATATGCCTAATATTTTTAAATGTTCAATGATTTTTTATAATTTATATTCTTAACTTTTTATAAAGGAAATAAATTTAGTGTGATTTTTTTATAATAAACACACTCAATACAGGTAAATGTTTACATATCACTTGACACATTAAAAAAACCTATATAACTTTTATATTTATTTTAAGTGAATTTAAAATACTAGGTTTTAACATTTTATAATTATATGTTATTATAAATGACAGTTATGTAATATCATATTTATATAATATAAACCTAAACCTAAAAAAATTAAGGCCATATATTTTTAAAATAAATTAAACTCATATTACCAAGTTGCAATACTTAATAGAAAATTATGTTCTTTGACAAAACCTTTAAATAAAAATTAAATTAAATATCAGAAAATATTGGTTCTATATTTAAATTCCATTAAATCCATTATATAGTTTTGACAGGAATTAGCATATTGTTTAAAAATATTTCAGAATATGTTGAATATTAATCAGGTGTTACATTTTGGTTATCATTTTTGAGAGCCATTCTATTTTTAATACGTGTCACATTTTTAGAGAATGGTATTTTTGACAGCTGCTTTATTTCTAATATTCTATTTTCTTTCTTTGGCTGGCGTAAGTTTTTGTAGATATCCTATTTCAGACAGACTTTTTTTACGTGATATTTTTGTAAAAATTGCCTACCCTAAATATGTTTTCGCTATAACAGCTTATAGCAATATTCCAAAAAATGAAAGGTTGTTTTTTTAACCACGTATTGACTAAGCACTAAATACTTTAATTAACTGTGGTCCCTAACAAAACTAATATTTATTACTTGCTGATATGATAATCTGCGAGAATAAAATACAGGTATTTGACCAGTGACGGCTTTAGTATTTAAAAAAAAAATATCTAAAAGTGAGAAACGACACACCCATCAAATATATACCAGATGCTATTGGCTTTAAGAAAAACACTATATTAAAAAAAAATTATTTTGGAATTAAGAAAAATGTAGATATTTTTGCAAAATGTGAAATTGAAGTAACTTTAATTTTGAAATATATGTAAAGTGTATAAATTAAAACTGGTCAAATATTTTCTGACTTAAAAGAGAAATTAAAGCTTTCTGGCAACTCTTATGGTATAGTCTTAAAACTATCTGAGCCTATTAATGAAACTTAGAAATACAACTCCAATCTGTTAAAAACTTAACTTAAAATTAAATAGACGTCTTTTAAATATATACAAACTATCTATCTATCTTTAGCACTACATGATAAGTTACAATAAGTACAACTAATAAAAGTTTAATATAACAATTTTTAACATTTTCTTAATAATACTATATTTTAACTTTTTTTGTCGATAAATTTCAATTTTTTAATCACTATTTGGGTACTAAAATATGTGTAATATGTTTTACTTTAAATAGATTTATAATATATATTATATTATTATTATTATTTATATATATATATATATATATATATATATATATATATATATATATATATATATATATACAAAAAAAAAAAAAACAGTATGTCCACGGAAAAGTGTTGAAGGGAAAAAACTTTTATTTTGATTATATCAAAAAAAGCTACTCTGATAAAAAATTTTGCTACTTCTAAAAGAAAGATTGGGATAGAAACATTTAACATATTTTATACGAGGTGTTCAGAAAATTGAAAAAACTTAAAATGGTACAAGAGAAAAGTGCATTTATTTGAGAAGATATGGAAATAAGTTACTAGGAAAAGTTGTTCAAAATTAAAAGATAGTCTCTAATACCAATTTTCGAAAAAATCGGCCTACTTTTATTAATTTGTGATAAAAATTATTTTAATATTAATTAACTAATTCCAAATTAACAACTCATTATTGTACTAGTAGGCGTTGATAGTGACAAGCTTTATTGACACTTCGCTATTATAATTCATTAGCCGCAGTAACGTCAGCTTTAAATGCTTACTTAACAGCAAAAAATTTGATAAAATTATAATTAAAAATTTAAATTGATATTAAAATAAATTTAATCACAAATAAATAAAAGTAGGCAGATTTTTTCGAAAATTGGTATTAAGACTACCTTGTAATTTTTGTACAACTTTCCTGACTTATTTCCATATCTTCTCAAATAAAGGCACTTTACTCTTGTGTCATTTTAAGTTTTTCAATTTTCTTGAACACCTCGTATAAAATATGTTAAAGCGTTTCTATCCCAATCTTACTCTAAGAAGTAGCAAATTTTTTTATTAAGAGCAGCTTTTTTTCGATATAATCAAAAAATAAAAAGTTTTTCTCTTCAACACCTTTCATGGACTACTATATATATATATATATATATATATAATATATATATATATATATATATATATATATATATATATATAATATATATATATATATATATATATATATATATATATATATGTATATATATATATATATATATATATATAACATATATATAATATATATATATATATATAATAATAATATATATATATATATATATATATATATATATATATAATAATATATATATATATATATATATATATATATATATATATATATATATATAGCTGTCCCACGCAGTTCTTGCCATATGGGAAAATTTTTTACTGATAGTCGAAACAAAATCATTTTGATGTAGAAAGTTCTGCTTATTTAAAACTAAAAATCCTACGCAAAAAGTTTAAAATACCAGCAGTATACAGAGTAGCGACAAAACGTAAAATTTATCCAGACTAAAGTACCCTTATTTTGCAATATTCAAAGAAAAGTTATTTAAAGGAATTATTTAGAATTAATTTTTATATCTAATTACGAAATCACAGCCACCTCGAAAAAGGGTATTTTTATTTTACATTAAAAAATTTTGTCAAAAATTAACAAAGGTAATTATCGGACCTGAAGGTAACTATGCCAATAATAACTGACATAAACACTGACATTATTTCTAGTCAGAGTAAAAGTTATAAATTCAGTTTATCCATTTATCATTTGATTATTATGCTTCCAAAACTAACCACGAAATAAAAGATTGAAATTGTCTTAATTGTGGGTGACAACTACAAAACCTTTAGAGAAGCCGCTGAGATTTTTCAATGAAAGGCATCCTGAAATATATGTATCTCATCAAACTGTTGGACACATAATGGCAAAATTTAAAAAGGTAGTGGAAGTGTAGAAAACAGATTCAATAAAAAAATCAAGTTCAGGTCGAAGATGATGAAGATTTTGACTTGCAAATTATCGAAGCCGTTGTTGAAAATCCCAAGATTTCCTTGAGAAATATGGAAAAAGTACTTCCTGAAATGAAAGACGCTCAGTCTGTAAATCCTACTGCTGGAAGAGTTCTTAAAGCAAATCATTTTCATCCCTATAAACCCATCTTTGTCCACATTGCATCCTGGAGACTTTGATTTTGGTTTGATTTTTCAGCTTAGTATCAAGGTATGCATGAAGACGACCCGTATCTTTATAGAAAAATATTTTTTCTGACGAAGCTTGTTTTACGTCAAATGGAGTGTTAGCTCCCAGAACAATCGATGAGTGGGTGAGCTAACCCGCGGTTTGTTATCCAGTGTCGGGATCAGTTTTCTTTTAAGACAAATGTGTGGTGCGGAATTTTAGATAATCAACTGATAGGATTTTCTTCGGGGTAATGTAACGATCGGATGTTTACCTTCATTTTTGGGAAATCAGTTTTCTGACTTTATTAATGCTCCACGTGCAAAATACTTTGTGGTATCAGCATGATGGTGCGCTGCCATAGTTCTCAGAGCTGTGAACGGTTTCTTCAGGAAATATTCAGGCGTTGGATGGAAGATTTTCATGAAAGTCATTAGCCAAGCAGGTCACTGATGAACCACTGGTTACTTCCTTTGGGATATTAAGGAAATGTATTCTCACCGACCATTTCAAAATATCAGATAGCTTAGAAGGATAATCCGGTGTGCAGAAATCCTTGTTTTGAGAAAAGGTTCTAAAATTTCAAGTTAACAGAATAATGAGAAAAAGAAGGTGCTATATTAGAGAATTTAGATTATACTAATTCTTTTTGTTATAAGTATACATTAATTTGTTTTATATTAAAAGCTTTTACTTTTTATTTCAGTTCTGGTTTACTGAAATACAAAAATTATATTTTTCGCTAGGCAACTATGATTTCAGCTGAACCAGATATAAAAATTAATTCTAAATAATTCACTTTAAATAACTTTTCTTTGAATGATTGAAAATAGGTAACTTAGTCTTGGATTTTTACGTTTTGTCGCTACTCTGTATACTGCTGGTATCTCTTCTAAATTTTGCGTAGGGATTTTTAGTTTTTAAATAACGGAACTTTCTATCAAAATGATTTTTTTCGATATCAGTAAAAATTACTCCCATATGGCAAGAACTGTGGACACTCTATATATATATATATATATATATATATATAATATATATATATATATATATATATATATATATATATATATATATATATAATATATATATATATATATATATATATATATATATATATATATATATATATATATATATATATATATATATATATATATATAATAATATGTACATATATATATATATATATATATAAATATATATATATATATATATATATATATATATATATATATATATATATATATATATATCATATGTATATATATATGAAAATAAAAATTTATATTAAATTTATTTCCATAACAGCTTTGTAATAGCAGTATAAGTATGACAGTTTACTAAAAAATTGATTTTTTTAAATTTCTTTAGCAAAATATTAAATAAAAACTTCGTTTATTTTTGATCACACACAACCTAAAAACTTTTAATGGTAAAACGACAAAGTTCCTAATACATATAAAAGAGGTTAAAATTAAGGTAATAAAATCTAAAATAACTTTTTGTTTCTTTGGGTAGTTTTAGTTTTAAGAATAATGCTGTCTTTATTTACTGACATGGCCATTCAAAGACAATATTAGATGTGCCTTTCAAAAATCATAAACAATTGTTTTAAATTTTTATCTTTCTCATCTCCATCATTAATTTAAAAAAATGCTATTTTACTAGTTTAACGGCCGAGTGATGATCGCGTTGTTAAATTTAGCAATGGACTTAGCAATTGTTAAAAGTTAACAACGGTTTAGAATGTTTAACAAAACGTCTTTGTCAGTGTTATTTAATGATTTTAGTAGGTAACCTGTCAAAATCTGACATTTTGTTAAACATTCTAAACCGTTGTTAACTTTTAACAATTGCTAAGTTAACAACGGTTTAGAATGTTTAACAAAATGTCAGATTTTGACAGGTTGTCTAGTAAAATTATTGAATAACACTGACAATGACGTTTTGTTAACTTTTAACAATTGCTAAGTCCATTGCTAAATTTAACAACGCGATGATCACTCGGCCGTAAGAGTAATAAAAGCTGAAGATATGTTTTGAAGGTTGTCGTAAGAAGATTGTTTTTGTTTTCTCCATATGAGAAAAAAAACTTTTTCAAACCTTATTCATTTCAGCAGAAAGTGGTATATGTATAACAAAATCAATAGGGAAAAAATTTATAAAAAATCGTTCAAATAATATAATATTTAGAAAATAATAAATTAAGCTTATATTAAAAATGTTGGTCTATTTAAGAATATACGGAGCACTACGTAATTATACTTTTAGTAAAATTTTAATTACCTTGATTAAAAATAGATTTATCAAGAAAGGTCAGTTTATATTTAAATACCTTTATCATATAATATAGCTTACCTTTCTGAGAAATAAAAATATAAGCGCTTATATGGTGAAAACTAATAATTAGGATCAAAGAAATAAAAAATGCAAAAGAAAATTAAAAAGTGTAAACCAGTTTGTTGTAACACAAGTTTTACCTTTTAACATAAAAATGAAAAGATATGCCCACTTCCCCAATACTAATTTTAAAAAAATTGTAGGCAGATTTAAAAATATTGACACATCGCGATAAAAGTATGTCTCCGCCTTTACTCTTTTTATTCAAAAATTAAAAGAAAATAAACGGTCGGTGTCAAGTTGTATTTCTAACATTAACTTTAATATAGATAAGTATTGAATATATTATATCTTACATATAAATTTTTAAAAAATGGTTACACGTTAAATTCAAGTTTTTAAAATGACTGCAATAACTTTCCCTTTAATTTTTATTTTTTCATAGGGTTAACTTTAAAATATATAGGTTTGCAACATTGTTAACATAAGTGGCCATTCTGTAATAGAAACACTACTGCTCATTATAGCACCATACCAATGATCGATATACAACACCTTACTAAGTACCGTCATATTTCTGTAGAAATGGTGTTTTCACTTATTGTAA
The DNA here is from genome assembly GCA_019359885.1 of Listronotus oregonensis. NCBI lineage: Eukaryota > Metazoa > Arthropoda > Insecta > Coleoptera > Curculionidae > Listronotus > Listronotus oregonensis. The sequence continues at coordinate 57,742 of JAHBCN010003700.1, read as the reverse complement.
GAAATGGTAAAAGTGCTTGTAATATCAAGAATAAATTGTTATTAATAATTTTGTACTGACTAAACCAAAAATAAAATATAATTTTTTCTAGAGTGTTTATTTGATTTTACTATCACTTAATGAAATTTCATACTGAGAGGCGTTTTGTAATCAACGTAAAATATTCCTTTTTAAAAAATTGAAGTCTGTTTCAATATTTTGTTATCACAAAAAGTTAGTAATAATACGGCATAGCTTCTGACTTTGTGTTTTTGTTCATATAGCAACAATTTTGGATATTTCAAAAATTCAGGCTTATTTAACATTATATTACATAATTACATAATATTATTACCAGGTAAGAGAAATATTGTATTGTAAAATTTAGGTTTGATTTTGTCTTCTTACCTTATCGTAGAAGCATTAAGAAAAATCAATATTTTTTAAAAACTTTATACTAAAAACTATCTATTCACAATTATTTCAATTTATTTTAAGGATTTTTTTTGTCCTTTTATTTTTAATGCAGACTAGGCAATTTAATAAGTTATTTAAGTAAAATAAACCACCAGAAAACAATGAATTAATCAAACACTTTCTTTTACACGTTTAAACAGAAGTAGATCTTTTATTACACCGGGTGATGCGTAGAATATGGGTCCTTAAGTAAGTGTGAAACATAGGTTTCAAAAAAATGAGTTTAATCTAAATACGTTCTTAAACAGTTGTTTTTCAAATTTCAGTTTTTATAAATTTAAAAACTTTAATAAAAACCGGCATTTAGTAAAAAAGTTTTTTGGAGACATTACATTTTACCTTTTCTTTTAAATATATTTAAAGAGAAAGTTATAAAAATTAATTTTCTTTTTCAGAAAATCTTTACTTGCGTTCTAGTTTGCCTTTTGAGCTTTGACAGTTCAAATTTATATTGCCTTTTTTGGAAATTTTATCGTAACAAAGAAGTCACTTCTCTTTTCAAAAGCACATTGTTTTGTATTGAATATAAAAAACTTAATTAAAAATATTTTATTTAAAGCCATATTTTATTTTTAATGCACCAGAAACCACATACTTAAAAACATACAAAATTGGGAATATAATTTCTCATTTTTCAATTTACAGTACCGAAATTTAACGATCAAATTAAAAACTACAGTAAATGACCACATAAATGATCAAATCATAAATTTTTTACTGCCATAAACTTAACGATTTTCTGCAGGCAAATTTCGCCGATATGGTTGGACGTAAAACTCAAAATAAATTGCGTTCGATTTTATCGTGTTCTACGGCGTTGAATCTTGAGTTTCAGTGTTCGGCTCTAAAATTATATTTGAATTTATAAATTTGAACATCTATATCACAATTAAATCAGAACACATAAAAAGAAATAAAAAATCAAATTCTTGGTCTTTCATTTTTTCAAGGTGTTTAATATGTAAACCAAAAACGGTTGCATGTTTCGCCGGTATAAGTTATCAGCATTATTAGACCTTATTTGTAAAAGAATATATTCGTTACTGTTTTTAGTCATAAGACAAGTTTAATAACGTTGGCCCCAAAAAACCTGTCATGGTTTTTGGCTAATGTATAATAAAAACTTTAAAAAAATCAGAATAAGTGAAGAAATACCCTCTATATCAAAAAATTTAGTTACTAAAATGTCTTGTTATTTCATTTAAAATAAGCAACATAAATCCGTAAAATTTGTAATTTACGTTAAGAATCATTTACTAAAAAAACTTTAACTTACGAAATTTATTAAAGAACGGTAGATGCAGATTAGTGCATAAATGTTATTAAGCGTCTAATTATTTAAAAATAAGAACGCAAAACTAAAGGTTCTACTTATTTTTGTTAATTTTTTTATTTTTTTGGTTAAAATTAGCCAAATAAATATGCACGAGTGGGAAACCTAAATAATTTTATATTTAATTTAAACCCTTAAATTATAAACTCGAACACCTTTAAGTAATTGTAAGTTTCTCTTTATTCGCAGAGAACCAGATCTTACGTCTTTTTCTATTCCTTCATGTACGTGCGCTATTTGTATGAAAGTTTATGCTTTCTTCTAACGTGTTCGGGACTGGCAAATAAAACCGAACTCGATGTTAAAGTACTTGTATAAAAATTGAAATATTTGGTAATGTTTTAAATGCAAAAAAGCTTTCCTTAATTATTAAATAAATATCACCTGCGTTTTTTTTAACGAAATAACAAATAATATTTTCTAACTTGGCCAGCCACTACTACTGTTTAAACTTGGGATAAATTTAAATAACAGGATATTAAACCATTTTTTATTATCGCAGACATAAATTTTAAAACCAATTTTCTTGGTATAATAACTTACCACTAATAGTTTAACGGCCGAGTGATGATCGCGTTGTTAAATTTAGCAATGGACTTAGCAATTGTTAAAAGTTGACAACGGTTTAGAATGTTTAACAAAACGTCATTGTCAGTGTTATTCAATGATTTTAGTAGGCAACCTGTCAAAATTCGACATTTTGTTAAACATTCTAAACCGTTGTTAACTTTTAACATTTGCTAAGTCCATTGCTAAATTTAACAACTCGGTCATCACTCGGCCGTAAGAGTTATATATTTTAAAGGGATGACTTTTTATATAAGCTCACATTTGCGCTTATCTAATTTTGCATTTAGCTAAAATAATTGGACAGCTATATTTAACGTAATATTTTTATTAGAAAGATGTTCTAAATTTACGTTAGGACGTTACATTCCATTACCTCTGTAGGGGCATACATATTTCGTTGCTAGTTACTGTCACAGATCCGAACATGCACGATTGTTTATAACACAGCGAACCGGTTCGCTAAAATTTTGAAAAATCCCATTATTATAAAAACCTAAATGCTCATGCTATTTAATATTTCTGGTAAGAGTGTGCTGTTTGATTTATAAAACATCATTAGACTTATAATTTATCTCAAAATTAAATGTATACAATTATGTGTAGAATTTTTTAGTATACATCACCAAAATGGCTGCAGTATTAAAAAATGATTGATTAATTGTAAGGTTTAAAGGGCCCCACAGACTATCGTCCTGTTTATCCTTCTTAATCGCCGATTAATACTTCTCAGTCGGACGACTAAAACTTTTATTTCCCTACACTTAATTTAATTTTAAACCGTCTTAATCGCTGAAAGCACTTAATTTAATTTTAAACCGCCTTAATCGCCGAAAGACGTTCTGCACCAAACACTTCGTTTTTAAATAAAGACGGACAAATCGACGATTAATATTTTAAGCGCCCACAAACTGGCAATGTTAAGCGACGGTTTTGATCGCCACGATTAAAACTGCTTAAAAAGAACAAGGTCTGTGGGGGCCTTTTATAATAAAATGGTAAATTTGAGGTTTTTTGACAAGTTACGTAACTTCCTGTGACTTTAGGTTTTACCAGAAACGGCCTCAACTTTTAATTTTTAAATCGAAGTAACTTTGTATTGTGTGCATTTTGTTTATCAAAAAAATATCCTAGCAGAGTGCTTTCGATAAAAACCATCATCAGTGCTATTTGTCAAGCAGGAGTTACAGCAATTGGAACGTATATAGTACGTAAACAGGACACAGTATGTCGATGTCCTCTTTTCACGAAATACAAAGTTTCTTCATTTTTAAGAAAATTTAGGGCAAAAATAAAATATGGGTAAATTGTTTTTATGTCTTACAGAAATTAAAACGATTTATATTTATACACCTAAATGTTATTAGGTCCACACAAACAATGCAACATAATATATTTCACTACTTAGATAATTTTTTTCAGATAATTGAGTCTTACCAAAAACACATGTAAATTAAAGGCCAAGTTCCCATTCAAAAATCTCGGCTTCGTAAATTACTGAGATCTAAAATTAAGCCAAGTTCTGTTCATAATTTTGCTCCACTCTTCGATAACTTGGTAAGTTTTTTACTGATCTATCTACATTAATTTCTACGAATAGACGCAGTTTTTTTTAATAATACAGATAGATCAGTAAAAATGCTTGAATAAGTCGAAAAAGGTGTAACAAAATTATGGACAGAACTTGGTTTAATTTTACATAAGTGTTTTTAGTGTAATATCTTCTCTTTTTACTATGTTTAATAAATAGAAAAAAGGGGTGGGCATCTTATGCCTTTTTTCTCAGTATACCAAGAAATGCTCTAGAACCTTACCTTAAGACTGAATATGAACTACCTGTGTTCCTTAAATCGCTCCTGGTTTGAGATCGTAAGGGTAAAATAAAGCAATTTTCTTTATTTAGTGAATAAAAGCCTGCCTGCATTTTAAATCCTAAGACAATTATTACCTTAAAAACTACCAGATTGTTAATTTCTAGAACAAGTAGAAATAAAACTACAATATAATGGATACAAATTATAGTAAAGCATTCCAAAGCCAAAGTTAAAAGCAATAATTAAACAGAAGTCTTGTATTACTGTGGTGGATTTATACATTAAAAAATATTTATTGCGCTCCTCGCCTCGTGAAATAAGTTTGGTGCTTGTTGACCCTTCCAAACTAAGATTAACCCAAATAGTATTTTTAAAAACCTAAAAAAAGTTATTCATATTTTAGTAACAAATTTCTCAATGTTTTTAAGGTATAAAAGTGTCAAAACCATTTATATGTAAATTTTTGTAACTAAAATTGTGAAAATTTTGGTTTTTAGAATTGTGAACATTCTAAAAAAAATATATTATTTATAACATAGGTCAAAAATATATTATTAAATAAAACAAGAATGAGTGATTGATTGTAAGGTTTAATATAATAAAATTGTAAATTTGACGTTTTTTGACAAGTTACGTAACTTCCTGTGACTTTAGGTTTTACCAGAAACGGTCTCAACTTTTAGTGAAAAAGTTTTTTGGGGACATTACATTTTACCTTTCCTTTTAAATATGTTTAAAGAAAAAGTTATAAAAATTAATTTTCTTTCTTCAGGAAATCTTTACTTGCGTTTTAGTTTGCCTTTTTAGCTTTGACAGTTAAAATTTATATTCCTTTTTTTGGATATTTTATCGTAACAAAGAAGTTACTTCTCTTTTCAAAAAGCACATAGTTTTGCATTTAATATAAAAAACTTGTTTAAAAATATTTTATTTAAAGCCATATTTTATTTGCAGTACCGTTTGAGGATCAAATCAAAAACTACAGTAAAAGGCCACATAAATGATCAAATAAATTTTTTACTACTATAAACTTAACGATTTTCTGAAGGCAAATTTTGCCGGTATGGTTTTACGTAAAGCACAAAATAAATTGCGTTCGATTTTATCGTGTTATACGGCGCAGCGAGCGTTAAATCTTGGGTTTCAGTATTCGGCTCTAAAATTATATTCGAATTTATAAATTTGAACATCTATATTCGATGCTTACTTAAATGACTTTTACAATTAAAATCGGAACACATGGGAAGAAATAAAAAAATCAGATTCTTGGTCTTCAATTTTTTCAAGGTGTTTAATATGTAAACTAAAAACGGTTGCATGTTTCGCCGGTATAAGTTATCAGCATTATTAGACCTTATTTCTAAAAGAATATATTCGTTACTGTTTTTATTCATAAGACAGGTTTAATAATGTTGGCACTAAAAAACCTGTCATGGTTTTTGGCTAATGTATAATAATAACTTAAAAACAAAATCAGCATAAGTGGAGAAATACCCTGTATATCGAAAAATTTAGTGAATAGAATGTCTTGTTATTTCATATAAAACAAGCAACATAAATCCATAAAATTTGTATTTTACGTTAAGAGTCATTTACAAAAAATACAATAAGTTACGAAATTTATAAAAGAACGGTAGATGCAGATTAATTCATATGTTATTAAGCGTCTAATGATTGAAAAATAAAAACGCAAAACTAAAGGTTCTACTTATTTTTGTTAAAATGTTTATTTTTTGGTTAGAATTAGCCAAATAAATATGCAGGAGTGGGAAACCTAAAGAATTTTATATTTAATTTCCACCCTTAAATTATAAACTCGAACACCATTAAGTAATTGCAAGTTTCTCTTTATTTGCAAAGAACCAGATCTTACGTCTTTTTCTATTCCTTCATGTACGTGCGCTATTTGTATGAAAACTTATGCTTTCTTCTAACGTGTTGGGGGCGGGCAAATAATATAGAACTCGATGTTAAAGTATTTGTATAAAAATTGCAATATTTGGTAATATTTTAAATGCAAAAAAGCTTTCCTTAATTATTAAATAAATATCACCTGCGTTTTCTTTAAAACGGAATAACAAATAATATTTCCTAACTTAGCCACTACTACTATTTAAACTTGGGATAAATTTAAATAACAGGATATTAAACCATTTTTTTAGTATCGCAGACATAAATTTTAAAACCAATATTCTTGGTATGATAACTTAGCACTAATAGTTTGAGAGTTATATATTTTAAAGGGATGACTTTTAATAAATTATTTATTTGCGCTTATCTAATTTTGCATTCAGTTAAAATAATTGGACAGCTATTTAACGTAATATTTTTATTAAAAAGATGTTCTAAATTTACGATAGGACGTTACATTTCATTACCTCTGTAGGGGCATACATATTTCGTTGCTATACACGATTGTTTATAACACAGCGTAACGGGTTCGCCAAAATTTTGGAAAATCCCACATTGTTAATTTCTAAAATTCCACCTAAATATGCGATATTACCGCCCCTGCTTCAGGGAGTTTCAGGTCAAAATGTGTATTTTTCAGAATTTTTTCTTTACTTCTATCCTAAAACCTGCTCATATATCAAATTTCATGAGTTTCTTCCCCACAATTTTAATAAATTAATGAATAAGTTAGTCAAAGAAGTAAAATGGGTGATTTTCAAAAACGACTTGACCTAATTTACTTAATTTTTTCACAAGTAAAATTAAAATATAAACCATAACAAAGTTATGATGGGGGGGAGGGTAAACACACTGAAACTTTTCGTGTGCCTAGCGCGCTAGTGTGCGCCCAGATTTGGTTTTAAAATAAGTAAGCACAATTAAAATTATTTAATTACGTTTACCTAATGTTCATAGGGCAGCGTAAGTTGGGGCATGCATTACCACGCCTTATTAGTAGTACATGAAGGAACTTTTATTAGCTCAGAAATATATCTAGAAACTATTTCTTGTGCACTAACACAGGAACTGACACATCGATAACCTAGTTCAAAATCATACCACTGATGCAAAATAGGTAGTGTAATTAGGACCATAGTGTACAAATTAAAAAGTTACAATTTTGTTGCCAAAAAAATTGTAATTAATATGATTGTAAACTAGAGTATCGAGTTGTAGAATTCGGGAGGGGCGGCAAAATTTGAATAGCCTAACGACGTACACAGTGTCTTGTGTCAGGACCAAAGGGCAAAAGAACTTAACACATCCTGTTTAGTAACAAAATTAATATATTTTTTATTCATTTAAAAATTAACTACTCATTAGTAAAAGTATCTCTGTATTCTATGACGTTACTGATCTGACACTCGTAGCTTTAACTACTGGTCTATTATAATGTTTTGCTATTTCGGATCGTTATTTTTTTGCAGGTTATAAATTGAAGAAGAGATCCCCTACTCACTCAGAATTAGATCATGCAGTGGAAGGTTATTGCAATACTCATATTGGTCGTGGTTTCTTTGAATCCAGTTTATTCAAAACCGCTTTTAAATGAAAATGTCGAAACCGAGGTTGTTCAATCGTGCCCTAGTCCAATTTATTGTCAAGGAGAATTATTGGATACAGTTCAACGATTAGCAATTTTTAATGATTCAAAAACTTTTGTGGACATGAGTCAAGTGAATCCAGTTAACGTCACTTTGGATAATTTTAGGTCTGTGTTTTCTATTTTTACTTTATCTTCTGCCAACACACGTTTTTAAAATAGTGTTACCTTTTATTAAAGATATTTATATGAAACTCTAAATAATAAACTTAAAAGATCTTTATTTTATTGTATCTTCCTAATTAATTATGTAAGGAAAAACCTCAGCATGATGCGGTTTACATGTTTTTTTCTGCTATATAAAAAGATTGACCTGATTGAAGAGCATACATTTTATTTTATTTTTTATTTAATCAATTTAGACAGATAGACTAAGCCACGTTTGATGCACCCTATATATAAAATGTATAATTTTAAGAATGGTTCATGAAAAATTTATATTTTATTTTAATTTTTATACAGGGTTTTTCAAACATTATGTTCCAGTTAACATATCGTTGGTGGTTGTTTTTTTTAATAAAATTGTTATTGATTTCTATCTACTTGATTTATTACCAAATAATAACTGTAATTTTCGATATACTTTGGTGTGTGTGTTAGTGGCTATGACGGAAATATTATTTTTTTATTATTGTGTGATAATAAACGACCAGAATTGTAGATAAGTTCTGCTTGTTGTGACGCATTCATTTAATTATTTTTTTATATTTTTTTTGTTGTGTACCTAACAAAAAATTTTCAATAAATAAAGAACCAGATTTAACATTTACTTCAAAAAATTTAAATACAAAATATTACTGGCCCAGATATTTACAAATATTTAGGAGCTTTTTAAATTTAGCAATATTTTTTTGGGTAAAAATTAAAAGTATTTTTTTTTAAGTAAAACAAAACTTTTAAATATCTCTTATTTAAAGGGATGTGATTTACATAAAAAAAATTAAAAATTATATAAATTAATTTTTTTATGAAAAAAATTAAATATAAATATATATATATATATATATATATATATATATATATATATATATATATATATATATATATATATATATATATATATATATATATTATATATAGTTTATGCTTTTCCAAAATTTTCTGATTTTCTTGGGGATAAGGGATAATTAAAAAAAAAATAGTTAGTTGAAACGAAGACCGTTTATTGTATTTATTTGTGTTGAATGTTAAGTGTTTGTTTGTCACTTTTAAGTTCTAAATGTTCATTACACAACAAAAATGAGTGTTTTTTGTGAGAAGCCCCTTAGTTTTAAGGTAAGATTAAATTTTAATATAATATATAGGTGAAATTTCAATCAAAAAAATTTTTTGTATTGCAGATTGATTTGTTATTATTATAAAAAAACATATATACCTGATGAAGGCCCTTCCAGGCCGAAACGTCGTAATTGACAAAAATTATATGAAAATTGCTTAGTAAGCAACTGTTTTTATATATTGCCTGACCTTATCCCCAAGAAAATCCAGAAAATTTTGGAAAAGCATAAACAATATATCAAGGCAAAGGTCAAAGAAAATAACAAAACTTTAAATAATATTTATTTATTTTATTTAATATATATATATATATATATATATATATATATATATATATATATATATATATATATATATATATATATATATATATATATATATATATATATATATATATATTATATATATATTTATATATATATATATATATATATATATATATATATATATATATATATATATATATATATATATATATATATATATATATACAGTATGTCCACGGAAAAGGTGCTGAAGAGAAAAAATTTTGTTTTTTGATTTTATCGAAAAAAGCTACTTCTTAGAGTAAGATTGGGATAGAAACATTTAACATATATTATACGCGGTGTTCAGTAAATTGAAAAAAATTAAAATGGTACAAGAGTAAAGTGCATTTATTTGAGAAGATATGGACATAAGTTACTAGGAAAAGTTGTTCAAAGTTAAAAGGTAGTCTCTAATACCAATTTTTAAAAAAATCGGCCTACTTTTATTTATTTGTGATTAAATTTATTTTGATATCAATTTAAATTTTTGATATTAATTTCATTAATTTTTTTTCTGTTATGTAAACATTTAAAGTTGACGTTACTGCGGCTAATAAATTGTAAAAGCGAAGTGTCAATAAAGCTTGTCACTATCAACGCTTACTAGTACAATAATGAGTTGTTAATTTGGAATTAGATAATTAATATTAATTTTTTTTTATCATAAATTAATAAAAGTAGGCCGATTTTTTTTTAAATGATATTAGGAACTATCTTTTACTTTTGAACAACTTTTCCTAGTAACTTATTTCCATATCTTCTCAAATAAATGTACTTGACTTTGAACCATTTAAAATTTTTTCAAATTTCTGAATACCGCGTATAAAATTTGTTAAATGTTTTTATCCCAATCTTACTCTAAGAAGTAGTAAAATTCTTTTTCAAGAGTAGCTTTTTTTGATAAAATTAAAAGTAACCTTTTCCGTGGACGTACTGGTGTGTCCACGGAAAGGGTGTTGAATAGGAAAAACTTCTTTATTTTTAATTTTATCGAAAAAAGTTACTTGTGATAAAATTTTTGTTATTCTTAGAGTAAGATTGGGATAGAAAATTTAACATATTTTATACGGTGTTCGAAAATTGAAAAAACTTAAAATGGTACAAGAGTAAAGTGCATTTATTTGCAAAGATATGGAAAGAAGTTACTAGAAAAAGTTGTTCAAACGTAAAAGGAAGTCTCTAATACCAATTTTCGAAAAAATCGGCCCACTTTTATTTATTTGTGATTAAAATTTTATTATCAATTAACTAATTCCAAATTTTTATACAAGTAGGCGTTGATAGTGACAAGCTTTATTGACACTTCGCTTTTATAATTCATTAGCCGCAGTATCGTCAGCTTTAAATGCTTACTTAACAGCAAAAAATTTGATAATAAATTGATATTAAAAATTTAAATTGATATTAAAATAAATTTAATCACAAAAAATAAAAGTACGCCGATTTTTTTCGAAAATTGGTATTAGAGACTACCTTTTCCTAGTAACTTATTTCCATATCTTCTCAAATAAATGCACTTACTCTTGTACCATTTTAAGTTTTTTCAATTTTCTGAACACTACGTATAAAATATGTTAAATGTTTCTATCCCAATCTTACTCTTAGAAGTAGCAAAATTTTTTATTAAGAGTAGCTTTTTTCGATAAAAGCAAAATAAAAGTTTTTTCTCTTCAGTACATACGTTTTCTGGAATACTTTTTTTTTTTTTTATATATTATATATATATATATATATATATATATATATATATATATATATATATATATATATATATATATATATATATATATATATATATATATATATATACTATATAAAATTTTTAACAAGAAAATAAAATTAAAATTAATTTAGATGATTTAAAACAATTTATTTTTAAGTTATCTTTATTAAGTTGTTTGTTTCGATTATGTACCTAGATATTCTATTAAATTACATATTATTTTAAAAAATTAAAAATAATTAAAAATCATTACTAAAAGATCGATTTTTTTATTTTTCTTTGTGTAAATGTGTTTTTTTTTTCATTTGCTGCGCCACAAATACAAATATTGCAGATTGATATCAATGTGCTTTGTGGGTGCACTTTATTTATTTATATTATTTTTGTTGCAACATCACATTTAACAAAAAGTAGATTTTATTGGAAATTTAATATTTGCGAAACAATATTTGTAATATTTATAATAAAACAATAATAGAATTTATACTACAGTTTCTTTTTCTCGTAAAAACATTTAAAAAACGAAAAAATACCTAACAGGTATTCTTTACGCAAGTCAGGCCTCCATTTGTCTTTTTTTACGCAATATGTCTAAAATAATCTAAAAAACTAAAAGCATTTTGAAGGACACGCCAAAAACAAAAAACAAATTAAAACGTGTATGCTAATTTTAAAGAAGAAACGAGTTTTTTTGTTTTACTTTAAATCTTTGCCGCACATATTTATTTTATTAAACATATTTTAAATATTTGTATAGTTTTCTTATTTTTTTATAATTTTTTGTTAAAGGGGAAATACATAAGTTATTATTTTTTTATAGAAAATTATTGAACGATACTGGCAATAATCCTTCCAAAGAACAAGTAACCGAATTTGTAAATAAAAACTTTCTTAGTGAAAATGAAACGGTAAGTTAATACGTATAGCACTGTAGAGTAACATACTTATTTCAAATAGTATTGGAAATACCACCAAAAACACTTATATAAAATAAGGGCCAAGTTCCTATCCAAAAATCTTAACCTTTTAAAGTACTGAGGTCGTAAATCAGACCAAGTTTTGGTGAGGAAACATAAAATAGTACCTATCAGTGGCTAGGATTTTCAAAAAGTTTCTGGGACCCACACCAAATATATACCAAATATTATTAGTTTTAAGGAAAACACTTTTCTAGAAAGAAAATATTCTAAAATTTGCAACAAAAAAAAAGTTTATTTTTTTTTGGTACCCCTCCCCATAATTCTTATGGAAAATAGGTTTCGGGTATTTTTTTGAAATTTTGCAAGTTGTTAATTCCCAACGCGCTGATTATAAGTTTCCTTGGGCATGAAACCCGGTAACCTCCCCGAACACCCCCAAAATCATCCCCAAAGGTCAGGAGGATGTATTTGCCTGATTATTGGTCCATTGCGTTACAGAAATATTTAATACTGTAGTCAAACTTATAGCCACCCACACAGTCACTAGACTTAAACCTGACTGAAGGTGGTGGTTCTATTGTTGGGTTGTGATCGTTTAGGTGGCTGTGTTTTGGAATTCATGATCAAGGGATTATACAACCCGTAAACAGGCTTTAGTTGGTTCAGGGAGGGAAGTAGTTGAATGTTTGGGGGATGCCAGGCTTAAGTCTAGTGTCTATATGGGTGGATATAGGTTGTACTATAATATTAAATATTTCGGTAAAGCAATTGACCAATAATAAGTCAAATGCATCCTCTTGATCTCCGGGGTGTTCAGGGGATTATTGGGTTTCGTGTCCATGAAGACTTTGATCAATGCGTTAAGAACTATCAATTTATCAAGTTTTTAAAAAATGGGCCGAAACCCATTTTCCATAAGAACTGTGCGGGGTTCTTTGATCAAATTTTTTGTCAGATTCCAAGTTTCGCAAAAATGTTTTGTACATTTTTCTTGAAATTAGAGACACCTAAAATATTTGCATAAGAAAATTGTTGAGCAAAAAAATTTTAACTGGATATAGTGATTAGAAAAACATAGATGTTTTGCAAAATTTAGAATTTGACGATGCAAGTTCTTCAAATTCACGGAAAAAAATACAAATAGAGAATTCACTTTTGAACCCGATTTTTCTCTGGCATTTGCAAAATAATCAACATTTTTTTTTGCAAATTTAAAATGGAAATTTCCTTAATCAAGGTATTTTTCTTGAGGCCAATACCAGTTAATAAATATTTGGTGTGTGTCGCATTTCTCACTTTATAGATATATTAGGTGTGTTGAATTGTAAATTAAAAGTTGAATACACATCAGGTCTGTTTGGTATTTAAAAATAGTGTACACTATTTTAAACGTTTTTTACGTAGACGCTATTATAAACGGTGTATTTTAGGACTTGATGTGAACAAAAACTTTAAAATAGTGTAAACTATTTCTAAATAACAAACAGACACAATAGGTAGCTACTTAATTATGTACCGTAGAGATAAGTGTGTGTTAGGTATGTAATTTATTTAGAATAAAATTTTGGACAGAGCTTGGATAGGTCTAATTTTAGATCTTAATACTTTAAAAGGCCGAGATGAATAAAAACTTATTTTACATAAGTAAATGTTTTAAAGACAATTATGACTTTAGAAACTTAGATTCAATCAGCTTGCAAACTTCTAAAATAGCCTCTAAATATACGATACCGCCGCCCCAATTTCAGGGCGTTTCGAGTAAAACTTTGCAGTTTATAGAATGTATCCTTTTTTGTATCTTAAAGCCAATTTACATACCAAATTTCAAGTTACTACTCCCGCGGGAAGTGCCCATAATTTTGGTGAGTGAGTCAGTCAGTAGTAAAATGAGCGATTTTTAAAATCGAATATCTCAAAACCCACTTGACATAACTTTTTAAATTTTTTAAAGGTAATTACAATACTAATGTAAATTTACGTACCAAATGCCATACTTTTAAGTGGAACGAAAACGAAGGGAAGAAAACACGCTTAAACGTTTCGGGTAGTATACACACTGCGTGCGTCAGGCCGCACACAAAGGGATTAAATTTTTGGCCAAAATCTATAGATTCATTCAGAAGTTTAAAAAGTTAAAAGAATTGAAAAAAAAACAAAATTAAATAAAACTAAAGCTTTAATTTTGCTGACGATATGCTCTAATATTGGATAGGGACACCAAAAATATTATCCAGTTTAATGCCTCCAAAACACAGTTCTGCAGTACAAAGAATCATTTAACCATATTGGCGTTACTGTTTAAAATAACCTTAATTAAGTGGCATAAACACATTACATTTATATCCTCAGCAGTTTGGATTCCTTTTTTGAACCCAAAACGATTTCTCACCTTCCAATCTGTATACTTTGTATGAATCCCAAATTAAACCCTCCTTTAATATTGTTTTTATGTCTGTACAATGGCGGCCCCCAACTTTTAGCATTTTTAGTTTTATTTAAAGAAGAGCTGTTTGTGTTTCTCTTGCCCCCCAGCTGGCTGTAGAGGATCTGTCCCTCTTTTATTCTTTTATATGTATTTTTCACTACTTGTGCTCCGGCAGTATAATGTCTACTCTGACAGCTCCCAACAGAGCAACACGTAATGCCACTTGTGCGTTCTTTTACAGTCCAACTTGAAAAATATACAGGGTACTCAATTTAAAATATTAAAATTTTAATTACTTTCGATTAAACTGAAGAAAATGAAAGACTTGCTAGTAATTTCGTTGTCACCCAGTATATAAATATTGTTTTAACTAGTTGTTTACAAAAAAAAATATATTTAAATAAAATTATTTAAATCATTTTAAAAGAAATGCCGTGACTGGTTTTGTGAACGCCGTTTTTAAAGCAATTGTATAATTTTTCAACAATATTAAATAAAAAATGTTTCGTTTGAAGCGGACTAGTAACACTAACCTTTTTTTGGTGACGATGTTTAATTAGGTTACTACATTTTTTCTGATTTTTTATTTTAAAAGTTGTTTAAACACGTGTTGTATTACTATCAAAAATTCAATTAAATATTGGTAAATCTTCATATTAAAAAAAATATTTGAAACATACTAAATAAAATAAAATTATTAGTAATATATTTAATCCTGTAATTTTTAAAAATTCTAGCATTCCTCCTTTCTGTCGCTTTAAAAATGTTGTTTTACCCTTCTCCTTTGTGAATATCTCATAGGCATCAAATTTTTATGCTAATTGTATATTATTAGATTATACTATTTTTTTAGAGTTATTTAAATTAGTGTTTCATTATGTCTTTACAATCGTCAAAAATAAATGAAAAGCATTTAAAAAAAAATACATTTATATTGCTTTGTTTTTGGCAACAAATAATTTAATATTTCAATTACTGTAATACTTCTTTTATTTAAGAGTTGCCGGGTATTTGCCCTTTTAGCATTTGTTTTTGTTTTTAAATAACAGCACCAATAGTTTTTGACTTTTAAACTATGATATTTTTAGCTAAAACAAAACTAAACCAAAAAAATATGAAAACACACAGTTTTACAAGGGCACGCTAAAAACTTACATTTCAATTCAAATAACATTTTAAACTCTTACGACATCCTCTAACTGTCCTTGTAGGTTTACTTCTTACTTCACATCCCCCTTTCTGAGCTACGTACCTTGGGTAACCTAAAGACCCCAACAACAATGGGTACAATTAATTAATCTCATCCTAAGAGATATTTATTACCGTTTAATACTTTTTGTGTTACGTACTAAAAAAACTTAATAATTTTAAGGTAAGCTGGAACCCTACGGATTTTGTTAGTGAACCTTCCTTTTTAAATAGAATACAAGACCCTGATGTGAGACAGTTTGCTAAGAACCTGGTAAATATTTGGCCTATTTTGGGACGTCAAATAACTTCCGATGTCACAACAAACCCAGATCAGCATTCAATTCTTCCTGTTCCAAATGGATTCATAGTACCGGGTGGTCGATTCAGGTAGGATTTTTTATTCATTCTAAAGTATTTAATTTTTACTTAAAGAGTTATTTTGTATTTAGTGTACCTAAATAATTCTTGTAAAAACCTTTATGAAATATTGTTTAGAATATTTTATATAAAAAAAGAGTTTATTTGGTATAAATTGCACCAGTTTTAAATATTTCATTAATGATTTTAAAAGTGTTTCTTCATCTTATGCCTTAATTAAGTCAAAAACGATTTTATGTGTAAAGGAAATGCGTTACGCTCTATTGCACAAGCACAGTGGCGCTCTAGGATTTTAACTATTTTTTTTAATGAGACATGGGACCCTAACCAAATATATACCAGATTCTTTTGGCCTTAAGGAAACACGTTGATAAATAAAAACAATTACACTGCACTAGTCCGTATTGAATAAAACCAGCCAAAATATTTTTGCAATTCTTAAAGAGTTATTATGTTTATATATTCTGGTATAAGTTTATAATATTAAACATTTATATTTTTTATAATTTATAGGATCCCTCGCATTTTTGGGCCCACAGTATATACACTATGGAAAAACACTGTCGATACATGGTAAACACACTGTGAAAACATCGTGGATATGTTCCACTTTTCCCCAGTGTATACATAGTGTATAGGCATAAACTATAAATTTAATTTAGTCTTTTTTTATTCATCGTGGATTGAAAGTGTAAAAATCGTAGATTCATTGTATAATCACCGTGAATACTTACTGTGTATTCATCGTAGATTTGCTATGTAGGCGCCGTGGGTTCAGCGAGAAATCACCGTGAAAACACGGTGTGTCCATTAAGCAACTCCACCATGAAAACATCGTGGAACCTGTGTGGTTACAATGTGTCACAGTGTTTCCATCGTGGGTCAAGAATGCGAGGGATTGAGGGATTACCATTCGCAGACACCCTTCAACTAAAAGAACACAAGACTGGATAAAAAACACCTAAAATGGCTGTAAGCGTATTGTAAATCCATATTACATTTTTTCTCGCTTCAAATTGATTATAGTTTTTTACTTAGTAGTTATGTATAAATACAATTATTATATTTTTTTATTATCTTAATCACTCGTTATAAACGTAGAACAAAGTGTGACATTGGATCTTGCTTAATATACTGTTTCCTATTAGTTTTTTGACCTCTTACTTTTGACCTTAGAAGTGTGAGCGATGACCACGTGTAATATGTACACCAAGATGTAAAGTCTCGAGTATTTTTTATGATTATAATAAAATTTTAAATACAGTTGCTTTTTGTAGACTTTAAAATGGAGGTTTAGCACAATTTATTAAACCAGTTTTTTATTAAGCTAATATAAAAAATAATGAAACATTGACAAGACAATGGAGAAGTTTCTGAAAAATCTGTAGCTTATCTCTCACGAATTTTAAACTAGTTGACTTTGAATTCTAAAAAGTAAGAGATTTTATGTAACGAAACCATTACCACGGTCTATTTAAGAATGTTTATCTATCTTTTTAAAAAACAGTACTTAGTGACTTTTACCCTTAAAGTGATGATGTGTAAA
Source organism: Listronotus oregonensis (assembly GCA_019359885.1). Classification (NCBI taxonomy): domain Eukaryota; kingdom Metazoa; phylum Arthropoda; class Insecta; order Coleoptera; family Curculionidae; genus Listronotus; species Listronotus oregonensis. The sequence goes on along the minus strand of JAHBCN010003700.1, from coordinate 40,247 downwards.
CAAAATTTTTACCAATATTAAAAAAAGTGGGTACAATTTTTTTTTAGTCGATTTTAATCAAATTTCCAAATACCTATTTTTAATAAAAAAAAAACACCTACTCTTAATAGATAAATAGTAAAATTTAAAAATAAAGATTTTTTACTACCTTATATTCTCGGTCGATCAGCTTAAACACAAATTAACTACCAAATGCTTGCTTTTATTTTTTTTATATTTCAAAACCCCTTGTAAAAAACGCAAAACTTTGTTTTTGCTACTTTGTTAACAGTCAGGCAGCAGTGAAATATAACTATGTAACCTTTTATTTGCCATTGTTATCAAATTTACAATATGATATTCAAATCACAACCTAAGTACTTTAGCTTTTTTGGGGATTTTGTTCCTTTATACAGCAAAAGCCTTTGTACTCCTAAAGACTTTTCCTGTATTTTTTTCTCGTCCTTGAAACTATACCTTTAAAATTTGGTGTAAGTGATCTTTGCCGTATTTCCAATAATCTGTCCATTTTTAATTAAGAAAAACACCTAGTAACCATCGTTACTGTCTTTTTAAAGCAATGGAAAACAGTTTTGTTCAGGTATTTTTCTTGATCAAAAATAAACAGATTTTAGATAAACTGTTTTTTTTTGGAAAATCTATGGCTTTTTTTGAATATCTTAGCAGAGCTATCCCCAATCGTCCTCAAACTTAGTGCAAATAGGAGTTTTTACCTAAGAAAATATACCAAAGCCCAAAACGACATATTAGTAATAAGTGCTTGGGACTAAAAATAGAGGTCAAGGTTTTTTGATTATACAGTTAATATACATTAAGTAAATTTATATTTAATAAATTGGCACCATATATCCACAGTATTATCTGTCTGATTTTTCATTAAATCAATCAATTTAATAGTTAATGCCTTTAAAATACTTAAAAATACTTAAAAACACTTTGGCTATCATTACACCATAGCTACTAAGAGATTTCAATATTTATAAAGAAAGTTTAAAAAATGCCCCACTTATTCTTATAAAAAATACAATTTGGTTCATGGAAAATTTGTTCTCCCACTCTAAAAGAATGGCATAGATTTAGTTACAACTTATTCCTTTTTCAAAATATAAAACTCCATGGTTCTTGTTGGTTGATAAAGAATTTTTTTAAATTAAATTTATGACTGAAGATTCAAGCATAAAGCTTATTTAGCCCCAGTGTACCTAAGAGCTCTATATTTAGATAATTCTGTCACTTGTCACCTAATATCGTTTAAATATAAAGTTACCCCTATTAATACTCCTTTCAAGTTTATGGTCGTAAAATACTGACTCTTGCCCAATTTATTTAATAGATCGGTGATACTTACCATCGATCGTTTTTTCATTCAATTTACGAAAATCAATCACTATTTCCCATTTTTATCCCCATTAGACATCAATTTACATTTTTCATTGGTACTACCCATAGTGTTGATGACCAAGGAGAATTGCTTGGACCCATTATGTTTTGGTTCAGTATTTTCTTTATTTGCAATTCAATATTTTTATGATTAAAGGGTACCTATAGAATCTAGTAAATACAGAATCTTCGTCGGATTTCTCTACAGACTATTAAATTTTTCATGTAAAAGTTAAATAAGTATTTTCTCTATAAAAAGTATGTGAAAACATTTCACATAATTTTAACATTTTCTTTTATTCTTTTACGTAAAGATGATCAGTGCGTATTTTGGAAGAATAAAATTAGTGGAAAACGCTATCTTGTCAAAAATGTTTTAATAGATGTTGTAAACTCTAAGGGCTAACTTCTGGTATAGTAAATTTTAAAAATTAGGTTTTATAAACATTTAATATAATGAGATATAATATATATATATATATATATATATATATATATATATATATATATATATATATATATATATATATATATATATATTAAAAAATGATATAAAGATATTGAGATTTGGAGATTCAAGATTTTCGAGTTAAGAGTTCAAGTCAAGTTCGGGTTTGGCTGTGAAGAGCGTAGTTCTGAAGGCACAGAAAAATGGGATTAATATTTAAGATTTAGAAGTTAGAGTAAAATTAAGAGTTTGGGTTTGGGCTACACCATGTTGAGGTAGCCACATAACAAAACTAAGGGGATAAGCATAATGTTGCAAAAAGTAAATTAATCTTATAGTTCACCGATTCCATGTTCCCCAAAGTATTTTAGTGCTCTCCATGATAAAGGTTTCAATAGGCGTTTTTCATGATTTTTTTTTATTAGCTTATTGCAAAGCCACATGAAAATAAAGGCCAAATATATTTTTTCCCGATTTTTTTAGCCTCCGGAAACGCCTTAAAAATCAATTTTAAGTTTGAATTTTGTAGGCCCGTGACGTCACGGCCCTAATTTTTCTATTGGTGGAATTTCTGCTTTGTTGTCAGCTTTTTGTTATTCGATACGCCTGTCATCAAATATCGATATGCGCAACATCTACTAAGTTGGCGTTTCCTGTCAATTGTCATATTGTCAACCTGTATAACCTGTAACCTCTAATATTTATTAATAATTTCTAATTTGTAAATAGTGTGTGTTCTTTCCAAATATTCCAATTTATTACTATAGTTATTATTATCGCCAAACTTTCCTTGATATGAACCTTTTTTACGAGTAAATTTCCGTTATTTTATTTAAAATGAAAAAAAGTGTATTGTTATTATTTGCGAAACCAGAAGCCGGCCGAGTTTAGGATCCTCAAAAATATTCTTTTCTCTTCCAAAACAAGACGATAGGAGAAAAGTCTGGTGTGCTGCTGTAGATATTGAGAAAATGCCCAAAGGACATGCCTATTATTGTTGTGAAAACCATTTTGATGTAAGTTTTTATGTTTTATTCCAATTGAAACTATTTAGGTAGTCTGGCTGTGTTTTAGTGTAAAGTCTAAAAAGCATTTTGCATTTTAGCATTTCGTTAAAATCGATACGATTGTCGATATCGATAGTTCCTAAACAGACTTGGCATCCATGTTGAATTTGATTGGTTAGGGGAGTGGCGGGCTATTTAAATTACAATGATAATTAAACCTTAAATAGAAAAGTAAGGGGTTTGTATTTTTCCGTGTTATTTAGCAGGTTTTGCTTAATTGTGTTTCTACTTTTAATTTTTACACACAACATTATCAATATCAATTGAGTGAAAATACCCTATTAAGTATTCCATAGTACATTGTGCCGTAGTATAATGTACCACAGGTAGTGAAGTGACAGCATACATTGCCCCTAGGGTGAAAAACCTGGAATACTACGTCATAATATGTTGAACATTTTTTTACAAAAAAAAGGTTCATAAAGATCTATTTAACAACATTTATTATTTAAAATAATCGTCAAAGAATAGTCACTTTTAGCAACTGTAATATAGCTTGGAATTTCACAATTATTTCACCTTCGATAAAAGAGTATTATTTAGCCATGTTTTACATTAGTTTTAATTTTCACAACAGATACTGGGATGTGATTTACCTCGGCTTAAGTTTGATGTAATTGTAATTTAATATTTGTCTGTGGAGTTACCAGGACTACTATATATTTCATGTTATTGAGTTCTATCAAGCCATATGTTTTAAAAACTAAATAAATAAAATTTAAGATATTTATGTTTTAAAACATAAAAATTGATTAAGCTGGAATATTTGCACTATATTTGTGTGCCTATTGTAGAAAACGATTGACACGATAAAGGGATCATATATATTTTAATGATATTTTGTTTTGCGAAATTAGGGTCAATTTATAATTTTGTGGAACCACTATCAATAAGAAATCTTAAATTATGTTTATGGAAGATAACATACAACCATTTGCTGCTGTGGATATAAGTTATTAATTTGTGATATTATGTTTCCGGGTCATCTCGAAAAGGTTTCTAAAAATTTGAGTGATTACTAGAAGAAAGTTAATATGTTTCTTGATTACACGGATCTACGTATTGACCTGTTATTAAGGTCATATAGTTGAGTAATGAATTTACGCCTGGAGTTAAAAAAATATAATTAACTCTTTACTTGTTTTGATTTAAGTAGGTTAGGTTAGGTTAGGTTTAAAGTAAGTGGACTTTTTACGCCCTCCACCGTGACCGCTCGGTTTATTGTGGCTCATACCTTTTTATATTTATCCCAGTAGGAATAGACTTCTAATGAATCCGATATCAGATTGGGAAAGAGTTCTTACATCTCCTCTTACTCGTGTCGCTATCGGACACGAGCACAATATGTGTTCTGGTGTCCCTGTCTCCTGGAAAGTATGACGAGCAGACGATTAGATCCGTCATGCCCTCCTCTCCCAGTATAGTAACGTGGGTAGCTACCATCTCCTTGTTACAAGAACCAGATGTTCCTTCTGAGGCCGTATCTCCTGCCTTTCCCTATAAAACCGGTTCTATCCGATTTTTGTCTAAAGCCAGGGAACCCTTTTTCCTGGATTCAGGGGTCCCTTCCTAAGCACCTGTTTAATCGGGATGAATTAGCTCTTCCCCGTGAAACAGGCGCCTGTGACTAAGCACCTTTCGAAACGGACTCACTCGTTTTGGTCGCTAGTGACCTTAGGTGGTACGTCTTACGGATTTATCCGTTTCGGTCAGCGTACCTTGGTCACTTTTTTCCTATAAAAGCGATTCTGCCTGCTATCTGTTTGGAGCTAGGGAAGTCATAGTCCACCACGGCAGAGCCCCGCATTACCGCAGTAAGGCTAGATACTTCGAGAGGTCGCCCTGTATCTCAGAGGCACCGTTGGAGACATCTTTTAAGGCACAGGATGTCATTCACTTATCAGCACCTTGAGTTAAGCCTTGTGTTAGTCTTAGCTTCGGATCCCGTTCCATACGCTAGCAACAGGAGCTGCCAACCGAAACGGATTCACCCGTTTCGGTCGGCCCACCTTTGTCTGCTAGTGACCTTGGGTGGTACCTCTCAAAACTGATTTATTCGTTTCGGTCAGCGCACCTTGGTCACTTTTTTCCTATGAAAGCGATTCTGTCCGCTTTCTGTTTGTAGTTAGGGAAGTCATAGTCCACCACGGCAGAGCCTTGCATTACCGCAGTAAGGCTAGATACTCCGAAAGGTTGCCCTGTATCTCAGAGGCACCGTTGGAGATACCTATTTAAAGCACAGGATGTCATTCACTCATCAGCACGGGATGCTAACACCTTGAGTTAAGCCTTGTGTTAGTCTTTGTTTTGGATCCCGTTCCATACGCTAGCAACAGGAGTTGCCGATAACCAGCAACTCTAGGGCATGTTACATGTTACCTTTGTATGTGACTCTGTCGATGCAATAAAGATTATTTTATTTTATTTTATTTTTTAAAAAGATTCTACTGGGCCCAACCATGACATCGACGGACACACGGAGGGTTTATTTAAGTAACATAATAATAGTAATAATAATGTAAATAATAACTCCTTTGATTAGAAAAAGTTATCGACAAAATCGTAGTCTAAATGTGGAATTTGGATGTCTCGTTAAAGTACTCACTGGAAGAGATTTAAGTAATGGTTTGTTTTGGTTTGGCCTGAAATCATGTGTTATTTTGTGAGGCTTTAAATACCTGTTAATTTTTCAGAAAATGTTGTCTTATTTGATCTAATTGGAATTGGTTGAAGTAAAAATAATGGTTTGGAAGTAAGCTGAAACCATGTATTCATAATAAATGCATGTGAAATATTTGTGGGTCTAAAATGTTAAATAACCCTCAATTTTCATTCAAAAATCTCAGAACTGTCTTGTATTTTGCAAACTGCACAACGGAAATATGTAAAGATTACTAAATAATGATTTGAAGATACGCCCGATTGGATAATAATATCTGCAATGTTACCATGTGAATACTTTTTAAAATAAATTTAGCAATTTCATTTTTTCAAATAAAAGCCTAGTTTAATAATAATACAATACATTCGGAGCATCGCTATTACTAAGACCTCCATATTTCATTTTACTCAATTTCTGAAATATGGCAACTCTTGATTTACAAGCGGTTAAAGAAATAAAGCAATACATAGTGGTGTATTAGTTATTTGTTAATTAATTATTACTGTTTAAAAAAAAGGATTTTTTGAGGTTAAATAAAAGAGTTGGTTTTACACAAAAACTAATAAAAAAATTGTTAACGAACTAAACTTCTTAAATTGAATCAACTATCCAATTAAACGTTCAAAGTATTTATCATCATTGTCTGAGAGTCTAAGCAATAACCCAAACTTTCACAAAACTGATTTAAGGTATTTGTATATTTTATCTGATATTATTTAACTTAACAAACTTTCATAGAACTATTCTTTTTATATTTTAGGGAACTGTATTACTGGGATTCTTATTGGATTATAAAAGGTCTTCTTATTAGTGAAATGCATGAGACTGTTAAAGGAATGCTGGAAAACTTTTCTCATCTAATTGATCAGTATGGATTCATTCCCAATGGTGCAAGGCTTTACTATTTAAACAGATCTCAGCCTCCTATTTTTACACTCATGATTCAGCTTTACATGGACGCTACTGGCGATACAGAGTGGCTTAAAGATAATATTATTTATGCTGAGAAAGAACTTACATTTTGGTTAAACAACAGAATAAAATCTGTTGAAAAAAATGGAGTTAAATATCAACTGGCGTACTATGGTCCAAAAAGTAACACACCTAGACCTGAGTCCTATAAGGAGGATGTAAAGACTTGTAATTTTTTTACTGACGAAAAACAAAAGGTAAAATAATTTAGTTTTTAAATAAAGAAAGTGAAAAAACAACTAAGTAGAAGTTACCGTTTTTTAAATAAAATTATGTAAGCATAATTTATATTTTTTTAACGAAATTTTATATCATAATCAAGTAAATGCCTAGAAAATTAGGTAAAAAAATGTGTTTAATACATTTAGCCGAATCGGAACTACATCTATAAAGAACCTGCGTGACCTTGTAATTATGCACTAGCGCTCATGGTGGCAAAATTTAGCATTTAGTATAGATGAGAATTTGAATTTTGTACTGATCGCTATAGTGATTATAAATTTATTATTAAAATAAAAAATGTCAAACATTGTAATTATAAAGAGTAGATTTCAAAAAATAAATTTCCCAGATTTACAGCTCTGATCCCTGATAAAAAAGGTGAGATTTTATTCCTAAGTAACCATGTAAAAAATGTTGAATAAGGGAATTTTGGAAGTACTGGTTTAGTAAAAGCCCTAGCTATACGTCAAACTAGGATTAAACAACAAGTTTTTTATTACTTATAATTCTTGTTAAAAATTATTTTAAAGTACACGATAACGGTTTTTTTCTGTAATGCAATACCTACACCTAAACTCACGTGAAAAAAAATTGTAAGGCAGAAATTTAAAAAAAATGCTTTTTTTCTTTTTTTTTGCTTCGTTTTTTGAATATATTTTTGTAATTTATTTTTGCTTTTAGAATGTGACATTTCAACAGGAAAGTTAATTTTAAACAACTTATTTTAACGTCTATTTACAGTTTTTTAATATTTTGGAGTCAACTGAAAATTTAAAATAATAAAACTGTTTTAACGTTGTAGTTATTTTTATATATTTATGTTTTAATTTTTAACCTACAAAACTAACGAAAGAGGCACCACTAGTGTTTACGCAGGTTCTCTATTGGTCTTGCCCAAGTAATAACTTAAATTGTTTATTTTAATAATCCTACGGTAAAGTATATTTGTACTTCTTTTTAAAGCCACCTTTTTTAAAAATTGGAGCAAGAGGTTTTGTCCTTTTTACTGTTAGTATTTGACATAAACTACAACTTTGCTAATGAAATTTTTTCTCATATGACCATAGTTTCATTAGACGATGTCTAACACCTTCAAGGGATCGAGTCTAGCAGACTACATTCCTTGAAGGTGTTAAAAAATGTTATGGTTTTATAAACACTAAAATTTTAGACCTCCATTGTCTGTATTTGTTAATTGGTACACAACGTTCCGGTTAGTGATGTATCTCCAAGTGATAACTAAAAACTACTTTTAAAGCTACGACCTTATATACTATTCATTCAACGAAGCTGAGCAGATTTTCACGGTTCAGCAAGGGTAACCAGATATGCGAAAAGTCAATACTAGGCTTGCTACAAATATTTTTCCTGTTTAGAATTATTACAACTTCTTTAAAGTTTTTTGTTCGGTGGGTTTACTTACGAATAATTTTTACTTTAAAAGATTGTATGCGGTGTCATTTTTACCATGCATGTTCGGCAACCCCCGACCATGTTTCACCTTCTTCCGGATGTTTTTGCGCTCTTTAACTTAAATTTCGAGAAGACTTTTTGTTTTCCCCATAAATACTTCACAACATTCCCGGGGAATTTGGTGTATATAGACTGTTCAGAATTATTACAACTTCTTTAAAGTTTTTTTTTCCGGTGGATTTCCTTACGAATAATTTTTACTTTAAACGATTGTATGCGGTGTCATTTTTACCATGCATGTTCGGCAACCCCCGACCATGTTTCACCTTCTTCCGTATGTTTTTGCGCTCTTTAACTTAAATTTCGAGAAGACTTTTTGTTTTCCCAATAAATACTTCACAACATTCCCGGGAATTTGGTGTATATAGACTTTATTTGAAATAGCCGATCCCATCCTAGTAAGAATACTTTTAAGAGTGGTTTTGAATTTAAAGGCTGTTTTAATAGCATACTTGTTTGCGATTCTACGGATCATAAATGTTTGGTTCGTTTACGCCTTGTTTAAGTCGGAATTTGTTGTCTTGTTCTAATGTGTATCGATTGTTTCCTTAATCAGTCCTTTATTGTAATCATTCTGCTTTAGATCCCTAGTTATATAAGTAGTTTCTTTCTGCAGAGATTCCTTACTATTATATAAGATTACTACGCGATTATATACGGTTCGTATGACTCCTTGTTTGGTTCCGTTGGAATGGTTAGAATTTTGATGTAAGTATTGTCCAGTGTAAGTGGGTTTTCTGTATTGCGGGGTTTGTATTATCCATTATTTCGTTTAATAAGCACATTGAGCAAAAATAACCTCTGTATAAAGAAAACCTACTCATGCTAGACAATACTTACCTTAAAATTCTACACTTCCAACAAAACCAAACAAGAAGTCATACGAACCATATACCGAGTTATCCCGCAGGTTGGCTCACTCCATTTCTTTTCTGCATTTTTCAGAACAGAAAATTAAAGCCTGTAATATTATAATAATGTCAAGTTTAAAGTTTTTTGACAAGCCACTTAACTTTCTGTGACATCCGGTTCCATCGAAAACGTCCTCAACTTCTGATTTTCAAATAAGACACCCTATTTTTAATTTTTTGAAATTATTCCTAGAATTATTCTGCGTCCAATGGTACCCCATATGTAAAATTTTGACAGCTTTGATTTTTTTTCCTTTTTTTGATATTGTATTCTTATTTTGGTGCAAATTAATTAAACTATTAAAAAAACACCCTTAAATGGTTTACCCTCAATATGATCGCGTTTTAAAATTTAAAAATTAAAATAACCCATTTTTTAAATGGGATCTGAGTTCATCTTGTCATTGGAAAAGCTTGGCCCACAAAGAGTAATTCCAAGTTAACGAAAATAAATATTCAAGATTTAATGCATGACAAGACCTATATCAAAAAAAAAAAGCAAAGCTGATAAAATTTGACATAGGGGATATCGTTGGACACAGAATCTTCCTAGGAATACAAAAATGTAAATCTATACAGAGTGTCTTATTTGAAAAGCAGAAATTAAGGCCGTTTCTGTGAGTCACCGAAAGTCATGTAACTTGTCAAAAAAAGTCAAATTTATTATTATAGAATATCTCGTGGTTTGACAATTGAAGTTACTACGTTGAGTGGTCAAAAGTATCGCTGCAAAGGACAGCGTCCGCCTGTTTATAGAACAGTAATTTTCCGGTAGATTAATTTTTTCAACTTTAAAAGGGTTTAAGTTAGGAATTTTTTAAACAATAGTCAGTTTTAGCGGTTTTTCCGACTTCTCTGTTCTTGCTGCGAAAAGTGGACCGATAAGATTTTATGGAAAAATATTTCTTGTTTTTTAATAGTTCATCGTTTTATCATAAATTCTATCATACAGAAAACAGGGAAACGCTAAATTTTTTATCTATTTTTTTTTTTAATTCTGTGCGCCACTTTTCAAAAAATGGTACTAAGTGTTTGCTGATGTTAACTTATAGATACTAAAATAGATTCGATTTTGCACTGTGCTATTGGTTTAAGCGTAGCTATAATTAATTTTGTTATAATTTGGTTCAAATATTTTTTACAGCTCAATTAATCCACTTTTGTTCTAAAACAACTTTAGCATTATTAAATAATGGGTTTATATATTCATACACAGGTAAAGTAAATATACTTTTAAACTAATAATACAACAATGAAATCGACTCCTACTTATCGGATCACGAATCCGGATCATCTTTAGTTTTTGTACTTACAAATGGCAAGTACGATACGAATAATACTACATAATCCAGATGATTAATCCAGCGTCAAAGATTTTAGCACGGAGCCCAAGCCGCGATTTATAATTTTAGCCTCATTTTAAAGTGCTGTAACTTTTAGCCAAATTAGTTTTTGGTAAATATTTTTTAAATTTGAATATGTTATTTCTGAGATCAACATGAATCCACCCTTAAATGAAAGTTTTTAAATGTAATTTTTGAGATATCCTCAAGCAACTATAAATGGTACATCTTATTGTAATTTTACAGGAAGTTTCACAAGTATCGTTTAATAATGTATCTGCTTACGGAATACACAAATGTATTAAAATTTTAAATTTATTTTGAATGACACCCTGAATAGAAATAATTAAATGCTCCATTTAAAAGTCCCTAAGGGTTATCTCAAGGATAACAAAAATTATAAAGATCAAGCAATATAAAATGTATGTCGGTTTTTGGATACCACACTTTTTAGTTATGAAAAAAAATGTTTCATTTAAATGTTGTTTCTCCGGACCTAAAAAACAATATATTTTAGTTTAAAATCACATTTTAGGTGTGTTTTCTTATTTCAAGATAGACAGATGTTCTTTATCTTAATTTCCGAAAATCAATGTGATGCCAATTAAGAATCTTAGGTAAAAATTTGGACATTTAAAATGACGGATTTTGGCATTTATAAACCAATTTCCCTCTAATTCGGGATAAAAGGGTTTTTAAGGGGGCTACGTCAAAATTTGGAAATTAAGAATCTTGGGTAAATATTTGGAAATGTAAAATAGCGTAGTAATACAAGGAATCGATTCTTTTTTGGAATCGGATTCTTCCAAAAAGGAATCGATTCCGGATCATTTTAAAATTATATAACGAATCCAGATTACTGATCCTATTTTTAAAAAGTAATCGATTCCAGCTCTCGGATCCATAAAAATAAATCGATTCCTGGATTTTATTTCAAAAGCATTTAATTCATACCCAGCTTCGCCTTCTGTACATAAAACTAAAATTCGTACCGGATAACTTTAGGGTAAAATAATAACACAAAGTAAATGTTAAATTTTGTTCTTTTTGTATATTGCCTCATTCATTCAATTTTTGTGAATATTTTAATTAATGTTTAGTAATATTGTAATTTATTTATTCATGAAAAATGCTTCCGATAAAATTTTTATAAGTTTTTTAATATCCGATTTTTATTTAAGGGGCTGTGCTATCAATCTTTAAAAAGTGGCGCAGAAACTGGTTGGGATTTTTCAAGTCGATGGCTATTTGATGAAAATGGTGAAACCAACACAAACTTAACACATATTGACACCCAAAGAGTGATACCCGTAGATCTCAACTCATTTCTCTGTAAAGCGTTCAGGGTTCTCTCCAACTTCTATAAAATTTTGGGTAATTCAGAAAAAGAAGTTCAATGGTTGGAGAGATCCGATATATGGCAGAAGTCTATAGAGATGGTAAGTTTTACATTGTTTTTGTAACGCCACGCCAACAAAGTATTGATAGTAAGTAAATATTTTACAGCATATTCCCTAAAAACACTTATTTCTGTTCTTTTGTGTAACTATAATTTAATTTAAAAGAACTGATTAGAGTTAATGAACGAGATAATTTTAATAAAGTTTCTCAAAAGCCCTCGTGCACTACTTTTTTTGTTACATAGTAGTGTTCAATATTGTGATATCAACAATGTATGTCATGTTATACTTTAAAGCCCGGTACCCTTATTTATTTTTAAAAAAATGTTATCTACTTTGTTGGCCCTTGTTTCTGACGTTTTTTTGCTTTTCTGTAAAAGAAAAATATCACTACATATTTTTAGTAGAAATAGGTTATTCAAATAAATGAAAGCCCAACAGAATATATAAACTTTATAACATATTTGACAGAACAATATAAAAATGACTATGGCGCTTTTTACTAGCCATGAATAAAATTGGTTGTCAACGGGATTAGTCTACAGATACATAAAGCTTTGTTTTATAAACTTACCAGAAATATAAGTTTTGTTAAATTACAAATAACAATTTAGTGGTAAAAATTTAAACGAGATAATTTAGAGAATTATGTATAATTTAATTAACATGATGAACTTCATCTTTAATACATAGACGCATGCATCTTATTAAACTATTAACAGTCCTAGAAATATTTCTTTTTCTAAATTGTGCTATGATAAATAATTACTTAAGTGGATTTATGTTTTTGATATTTGTTAAATTTAAAGAAAACGTCTCTAAATCCATACATAATTTTCGCATTTTTATAAGAGAATTCAATATCCACTAAATCATAATTATGCACACTTCATATGAATATAGACCGGGACATTAATATTAATAATATTTCGTCACACCTCGTATAAAAACAAGAACCGTCATTTTCTCTCATTTAATTGACAATCAGGTTAACAATGGAACGAAACTATGGTAACTGTTTAGTTTTCACTGTCTTCAAATAAATTGCAACTCAATTTTGCGAAAAGTCCTATCAAATTTTACGAAAAAATGAAAAAGGGTCGTAATTTCCGAAATAAGTTGCACGAAATATTTTAATACTGGATGCAAGAAAAATGCAAAATGTTTAGCAATGGTCATAGGAAAGGGGAAACACTAACGTGGGGACGAGACGGTCCGAAAGGTGCATTGAGTTATGGGCTCCAACTTTGCGTGCTAATAGCAAAGAGTAATAATTGTTTTCAACAAGAGAGGACACTAGGCAAAACATCAAAGGAATACGCCGACATCTCCCATTGACCTTGCGCCATCTTTTTGGTCGCAACATTGTTGCCGGTACCACTGACTTTTATTAGTCTTTACAGATTTTGCAATGTTGCAATTTTCTTACTTCATTTCAATATTTTTGAGTAAGTTTGAATGTAAGTTTTAATTTGGTTATACATTTGATAATTAAAAATATTGATATATGACTAACTTAAGGTGTATTTTAAAACTAAAATATTAAGGGTAATAGGGTGTCCTGAAAGTAATGAACAGAGCAACAGCAGATTTCAGGTCGAAATAAGTAATTTACGTAAACTTGCCTTATACGAAAATTGGTAATAACAACGATACAGGGTGTAAACTTTAATTTTGCTTTTGTTTTCGGATAACCCTTTAACTAAGACATACATTTGGGATCGGGGGTTTTCTAAAGCGAAAAATTTAAATTTGTCCATGCTTCGATTTGCCAAAGGGCGCCAGCTACGGCCTCATTTGTTTTAGATTTCATAACCTTTTTGAAACTTACATTATTGAGTTGTTTAGTAAAATAAGTACTATAATTATCTGCCTCAAAATGTATACTTTATTTGTCCTAGAGCAACTGTTCTCGAGATAAACGCACTTTAAAGGATTCCGCATTTTTTTGAAAATGAATTTTGGCCAATTGTTTTAAACTTTGCATAATGATAGTTTTAACACGCTGATCAAAAGTCTTTCCGGGCACAAAACTCAAAAACCCCCCTGACCCCTTCAAAGGTCCCCAAATCCCCAGTGACCTTTGAGGGTGATTTTGGGGGCGTTGGAAGCGTTTCCGGGTTTTGTGCCCTGGAAGACTTTTGATCAGCGTGTTAAGAACTATCATTATGCAAAGTATGAAAACAATTGGCCAAAACTCATTATTCATAAGAAAATTGAGAGGTCCTTTTAAGTGCATTTATCTCGAAAACAGTGGCTCCTAGAGACTTAAATAAAGTATACATTTTTGATGCAAAGGGATTTATAGTAACTTATTTTTTAATAAACAGGCCAATATTCCAAGCATAAAAAAAGTTATGACATCTAAAACAAGTGAGGTAGGCCGTATCTGGCGCCCTCTAGTAGCAACATCAAAAGCATGGACAAATTTAAATTTCTCGCCTCAGAAAACCCCCAGATCCAAAATTTTGTATCGCTATATCATTTAGTTAAAGAATTATGACAAAAAAACGAAAACAAAATTAAAAGTTTAACACCCTGTATCTTTGTTATTATCAACTTTCGGATGAGGCAAGTTTACGTAAATTGCAATATTTCGACATTAGGAATCTGCTGTTGCTCTGTGTTCCATTACTTTTGGGACACCCTGTATCCACTATGCTTGATATCTATTATTAAAATTAAACATAAAAATATTTTTTGATGCCCCCTTTATCAAGTTTTTTTCTTTGAGTAATAACAATTTTATTTCATTATCTCTTTTCAAGTCTATTAGACATTATTATATTAGTTAAATTTGGTATTCTTCAAAAAGATCCTTTGCTTTAAAGCTCTAATTATGTATAGATTTTTTTCTATTTTGATTTTCGGTATAGGGACTGTGGACCATATTGCAAAACAATTAAAAAAACTAAAGTATATGTTAAAAGAATTTAATTTTAGTGGTTAGACCAGTGTATGATGTGATATTGACTAAATTAGAAATATATTTTTATAAAGAAAACACAAGCTAATAAAATATAATGGTTTTATTTGGCATCTTAATAAGCAACAGCAACTTAAAATAACAACACAAAAGTTTTTATTAACTAATAACGTGAACTTACTTAATTCTAATGAATAAAAAATAAAAATGAAATATTAAAATTTTTTGCAAAAATTTAATTAACCAAAAAAAATCTAAATCTAAATACTTTCGTTTAAATACCTATTACTAAAATTTCTAATGACTAAGTATGTATAATTAATCCAAAACCTAAAACAAATAAAACTCTAAACAATCTTTTTGATTTACACATATGAGTTTTACATTTCTTCACAATACACCACTTTTTAGATCGTTTTTCAGTATCTGCACTATCCATATTATTAAAAATCACAAGAATTATCTTTAAAAACCAAAAAATCACTTTAGTAAGCCAACAAACACAGGTCGCAGGTTGAATGCCGTCAGTTTATTATTTATCACATGTTCGATATGGCCATTTGCAATTTCACCATTTGAATGCAATCGATGTAAAGATTGTGCAAACTAGGTGACGTGCGCTCTTTGTCATGGCTATTACTGCAAACAAGGATAGACAATGATTACGACCGTCGTACGACTCGCAGGTTTAAAATGATCACTTACCAGCCTAATGGCCAATATCGGACGCGATCACAATCACGTGTTTGTCCCTTTAAATTGGTCGCGAATTCTATCTCTCTTGGATTTTATTTGCTTTGTCTTACTGTCACCTCTTGTTGAAAACTTATTACTCTTTGCTAATAGTGTGGGTAGGTACCAACCAAACCCCAAAATTGTAGGTGACAACTCGGCTTCGTTTATAAGAAATCGCCAATCAAAGATGGGGGAACGCTTATGTACCGAATAGTTTGTGCATCAGCGCGATGATACTAGTACCCTAGCGTCATGATAATCAGATTTGCGTCCAGACGGCTCTGGTTCGAGAAAAAAACACAACTTCGACGGATCTTGAACCAGAGCCGTCTGGACGCAAGTCGAATTCTCATGCCGCTAGGCTACTAGTCACATCGCGTTGACGCACAAACTATTCGGTATAGCCTGTCTCAAAGTATATCGCTATGGCTTTTGACGGACCATACCCCAATAAACATTTAACGATTTTATTACCTATTGTTATTGGGTAAACCCATTATTTCATAATTGCAGGGGTGGGCTATTTAATTCTTAAGTATTTACAATTGGGTATATAAATATTTCGGCTAATATTTTAGTGGCAGTCTTGAATAACCGTTTTTACTGTGGGTTTCGAAAAAGTTGTTTTACGAGAATATAACTATATCGCGTTGAAATCATTTGTCATTAGATGCAAAACAGGTTGTGAAAAATGTGTATGAAACTTTAATCAATAGAGGACTAATTAAACAGGAAGCTTTAAAAGAAACCTGCCTACTTACAAAAACTCCAATATCATTAATAACTGATATTATTATTAGCGAAGAATTCAACAAAAGAAAAAAACCTAGTGATTTTCAATTTCACACAATCATCAGGACCTAATAAGAAGGAAAATATATTGTCTTTATGAAAGCGAAGTTGTTCCTACCCTGGATAAACTGAAAAAGAAGCTAGACGAATACGAAACAAATATAAATATTAGCCATGCTACTCCTTATGGAGTTGTTTGTAAAATGGGATTTAAATACCGCAAAATAGACAAAAGCCAAGTAGTACTGGAATCGCACAGATTACGCACTTGAAGGTTTAATTACCTTCAAGAAATTAAAATTTATAGGTTAGAAAACAGATCCATAATTCATCTTGATGAAACATAGTTCGATACACACGACACAGTATCCAAAGGATGGGTTGATTCCAGTCAAAACTGTCAGACAAAAGCACCGTCAAATAAAGGAAAACGCATTACCATAATACACACTGCTTTAAAAGACGGATTTGTCCCAAACTGCTTGCTGTTGTCTGCAAAGAATATTAAGGATTCTAGCTTGGATTATCATGAGGATATAAGTACAGAACTTTTTGAAAACTGGTTTCACAATTATCCTTTAAAAAATATTCGAAACAACAGTGTAATTGTCATGGATAACGCAAGCTACCACAGCCGTCTGCTACACAAAGCACCAGCTTCATCAAGTTCAAAAACTGAAATCCAGGAAAATTTGTTAGAAAATGATATTTATTTTTAATTCAGTTACAAAAAAGCGCAACTTTTGGAAGTCCTAAATTCATATGCAATTAAAAAACAATATGTATGTGATAATTTGACCGAACAGGCTGGGCATACTGTCTTACGTCTTTCTCCGTGTCACTGTATGTTTAAACTTATAGAGCATTTTTGGAACCAAGTAAAATTAAATATCAGAGCAGAAAATGTTACAAAATCCTATTGTAATTAATATCAATGATGACTCTGATAGTGAAACAGAATTAGATTTAGATATTTAGATTAAAAATGTAATTATGTATAGATAATATAGTTATAAAATTATTTAAACTTTGCATATATTTAATTTCTTAATGTAATTTTAAGATTATACCAACCTAAATAAACAATAAATTATAAATCTTTATATTATTAGAGTCAGTCTCTAATGTTCTGTCTTTTAACACCTACTGATCCGCAATTTTATTGTTGTCGGCTGGTATAATCCATAAATGAAGGCAAAAGCTAACACGGTATACTTTGAGACAAACTATAAATAAGCGTCTTCCCATCTTTGACTGGCAATTTCTCGAAAACGAAGCCGAGTTGGCACCTACAATTTTGGGGTTTCGTTGGTGCCTACCCACACTATAAGCACCACACCTCTCGGACCATCCTCCCTTAAGATCATTTATTTAGATAAATTTTAAAAATAAATTAAATTATTCTAACTCTTTGCAGTTTCAAAAACTAAACACATATTTTTAAAGTCAATTAACTAAAATACTAATGGTTTTTTTTAATTATAACAACCATGTTTTAAAATACCTAAATAAGTACACAAAAGATGCATCAGAAAAATAAAATAGTAATTGATAATGTAGAACGAATGGATACAGTTTCAAGCCTTTAATGCAATTAATTTTATGTGCTTATGCTGGAAACTCGTTTCGAGGATAAACAGCAAAATAATAAAAAAAATCCCTATTTTAAATTATATGTAGGTACACCAGGAGAAATCGGCCAGTGAAAGTTTATAATTATTTTTTTGTATATTTACTACTATTAAATAATTAATTATTATTATTTTTTAATGATGTAAAAAAAGTGACTAAAGTAATTAAAGTCACTTTATAGATTCCATCAAGTTCCTGCTATTAAGGCTTTAATAATAGTTAATACTAAATATTAAGTCATTTTTAATATAATAGATTCAATTAATCTGCAAATAGGTTAGTAACTGAAGACCTAAAAGTACCCAAAGCTGTAAATAAATCAGTACAGTTTTCATTTGTGAAGCAATTCTTAGGTCTTCGCGGATGCTTTCGAGCGAGAAAAAGTTTATCAACATTAACAGGTGGGAAAGGACTGAAAATGGCCCCTCAAGGCCCGAAAAATGGGTTTCCCGCTAATATCTGCCAAAATATGCGAATTAAAGAATTTTTGTTTAGACAAAAAATGAAGATCACCTCGAAATCTACAAAAATCGTCACTACCATTTTTTTCGCAACATCGCAAAAACGGCCGTCGAAAAATCCATAACATTTTACACTGGATAGATAGCCGGAAACGGCTAAAAAATGCAGATGGGCAAAACAATTTTTTATCAAAACGCAAGAAAGATGGTGAAGGTAATTTTCTGGGATCATTGAACAATTGCTAAGGTCTTATTATAAAGAATAAATGTTAATAACAAACCATTTTTTCAAAAAATATTAATAAATTAATGAGATACTCTCAAAATATTGTGAAAAAAAAACTTTGACCGCTTTTTTCAATATTTAGAAAAATCAGAATGGACCCAAACTCATAATATGCAATGATAGGTTCGAATTTTCATATTCTGATGAACTTTGAATGATTAAAAAATGTACATTATCCGCCCGCTTATAAGTGAATCCATAAAGATACCGGCATTCTAGCGGTAGAGCGGCAGCTAAAATGAGGGGATTTTGGGTCCCGTTATCTCGAAAACTATCGATTTTTTATAAAAAAATATGGAGACCATTTTTGTAGATTTCATAGCAATCTTCATTTTTTGTCCAAACAAAAATTCTTCAATTCGCATATTTTGGCAGATATTAGCGGGAAATTCATTTTTCGGGCCTTAAAGGATCATTTTTAGCCCTTTCCCACCTGTTAATGTTAATAAACTTTTTTCGCTCGAAAGCATCCCCGAAGACCTAAGAATTGCGCCACAAGGGAAATCTGTACAGATTTATTTTCAGCTTTGTTGCATTTATTGGACTAAAAGTTAAAAAAAATTAATAAAATATTGCTTAATAGTGCTTATTAAACAATTAATAGAAATAACTAAGCACATTAATAAATTCCATAGCTTGTTTAATATTTTAAATTAACCTTATTTAATGAAAAGAATAGCTTTTTGAAAGAATTTATTCCTGAGAAAGCAGAGCATGACACTACATCAGTACGACTCGACTTCTGGTCAGTCGTTGAGATAAGTTTGGGTTATGTTTGTAAATTTTACGTAAATTTATAAACCAAATTTAGAGATCTAAATGAGCGTAAAAGAAAATTAATGTTTACCATTGAAATCCTGTAAAACGTAAAAGATAGTTAAAGTCAAATTATAGCAAAATTGTACATTTAAGGGCTTTTTAGTAAAAAAATGTCCAATGCATAATAGCAAAAAAGAAAAATATGTTATTTTTGTTTCTATTTTTAACAAACATAAAGTCTAAAAATCTTAATGCAGACATTTTTTTTTTTGTTAATCGTCATTAAGGTATTTCTGGCATTTTTTTATAAGTCCTTTGGGTAGTTAAATAAGCAACTTTTTAAAACAAAAAAAAAACAAGTATTTGTAGAAAGTGCTTTTACTTTAACAATAAATTTAGAGGCATAATAAGCAAAAATTTTAAAAATCCATTTTTACAGAAAGTTTTAAAACTATTTTTAAATATTTTTTTTTACCAAAATGGGCAACTTCTTCGTTATGTGAATTTAACTATAGCGCTTGCTGTTTCCAATAATAAAATTGAGGAAGTACATTCATTAGGGCCTGTTAATTTTCCTTATAATTGAGTGATGTTTTTTTATTTACCTAATTGTAAGTCTATTAGTGAAATAAATCTAATTTTGGTTTTATAGACGGAGAGCTCGAGCCGAAAAATCATCGTCATCAGTAATATGGAGTTTCTCCCGTAAAACATGTTCATTTGGTATTGTTAATTATGTTCCCGCGCGGGCTGACAACCTGTTGGATACAGGGTTAGCAACAAGGGTTGAAAGTGCAACATTTTTGGGGAAAAAATCGTCATCGAAAATATATATTTCAAAATTTTCCCAGGTGAAGGTCTTAACCCCTTTAGCTGAAATCACAAGGTGCTGACAGCTAGGTGCATACAAAAGGGATGGCGGATGAGGGTAAAGAGGGTAAAAATTTAGGCAAAAAATCGTCATCGATAATATGTCAGCCATTTTGACAACTTAAGTTGTTGGGCAATTTTTGGGTCCATTTAGAAGAAAACTTCATAGAACCTATGTCCTAAACGTCCTAAGTTTTAAGATACAAAAGGTGGTAAAATTTTAAAAATAAATAATTTATTATTAGTATCAGTAATACCACAACAGGTATTTTAATAAAATTTGACATACATGTACTATGTATCAAGAGGCTTTTTTAGTGTACTACATTTGTTTTAATTTTCAGCAGTGGCGTTCGTACGGAATTTGACCTGCTTATTTTGACAAATATTAATGGTACGTCACTGATTTCTTTTAAAATAAAAAATATTTTTGAAATCCCCAAGCATTTATAAGCAAAGTTTTCGCTTAAAAAAATAAAAAAGTTTTCTCTGCATGATCATAACAATATCGGTAAACAATATTACCATGCAGAGAAATATCTAAATTTAATTTTTTGAAAAATTAAATGTAGATATTTCTCTGCATGGTGATATTGTTTCCCGATATTGTTCATATTGATCATGCAGAGAAAAGGTTTTTATTTTTTTAAGCGAAAACCGTGCATGTGATTAAAAAAATCAAGTAATCAACTTTGCTTATAAATGATTGAGGATTTTAAAAATATGTTTTATTTTAAGAGAAATCAGTGACGTACCATTAATATCTGCCAAAATAGACAGGTCAGATTCCGTACGAAGGCCATTGGTGAAAATAAAAAAAATGTTGTACACTAAAAAAAGCCTCTTGATACATAGGACATGTATGTCAAATTTTATTAAAATATCTATAGTGGTATTACTGATACTAATAATAAATGATTTATTTTTAAAAATTTTACCACCTTGTATCTTAAAACTTAGGACGTTTAGGACATAAGTTCATATGAAGTTTTTTATTAAAATGGACCCAAAAATTTCTCAACAACTTTAAGTTGTCAAAATGGCTGACATATTATCGATGACAATTTTTTGCCTAAATTTGCCCTCTTACCCTTATCCGCCACCCCTTTTGTATCCACCTAGCTATCAGCCCCTTGGGATTTCAGCTAAGGGGGTTAAGACCTTCACCTGAGAAAATTTTGAGCATATTTTCGATGACGATTTTTTCCCCAAAACTTTTGCACTTTCACCCCTTGTTGCCACCCCCTGGAACATAATTAACAATACCAAATGAACATGTTTTACGGGAGAAAATCCATATTACTGATGACGATGATTTTTCGGCTTCAGCTCTTAGACCATTAGTTTTTAGTTTTTTATTGATTACAACTCTACTATTTAATTAAGCATACAAGGTGTCATGTAATAAGTGTCCGATATTTTAAACAGAGATTTTTCAAGTATTTTTAAGATAAAAAGTTCCTATAAACGTGGGGTCTAAAATGCTAAATTTTTAAGATACAGGGTGTCAAAGATCTATTTTTTTTTGTTTTTCTATTTACAGGTATATTCTCACTTTCAAAGACTGCTGACTTTTGCAAGACCTTGTATTTATATTGTTGGTAAAAGAAATAAATTCTTTAGTAATTTTTTCGAGAAAAAGGTACTTTTATTAGATGTTGCTAGGAGCAACCGTTTTCGAAGATATCGAGGATGCAGTCCTTAATATGGTAGAATAGCCGGAGACGAGCACCAGGAAAGTAGCGTTTACGTTAAATATTTCTCATTTTCTGGTATCAAAAATTTTAGTGGACAATTTGTTATATCCCTATCATGCTCAGAGTTCAGGCACTGCTACCTCGTGACTTTTCCTTACGTTTAAACTTCTGTCGTTGGTTTCTCCAATGTCTTATTCAAAACCCTTTGTTTAAAAATCTTATCCTGTTTACCGACGCAGCAAATTTCTCACTTAACACTATACGTAATTTTCATAACAATCATATGTGGTCATCTTAAAAACCCACATGCAATACAGGACTCACATTTTCAAGAACAGTTTTCTGTAAACGTTTAGGCAGGAATCCTGGGAGATAATTTGATATGTCCATTTTTGCTTCTGGGAAGATTAAATGGCGAGATATATCGTCGTTTTCTTGAAAAAGATTTGCCTATTTTACTGGAAAATGTGCCCCTTAGACTACGGAATGAAATGTTGTTTATGCATGACGGTGCCCCGGCACGCGCGAGAGTTTTTAAATAAAAGTTTCAATAATCGTTGGATAGGTAGGGGAGGACCTCAACCATGGCCTCCTAGGTCGCCAGACCTTAATAGTTTGGATTAATTCCTTTAGTAGAACTATTGAAAATACTTCAGGAATTTTCCAAAGGGAACGCGAATCAATGAGGAGAAGATTAAATGATTGCCTACAGGCAGGACGTGGGCATTTCAAAAAATTTATTGTGATTTTGTTCTGGTTTTTTAACCCGTTTTTAATTAATGTTCGTCTGTTCAATTTTTTTAAAAATATTTTATGTTGATTAAAAAAAAGTTTTTTTACAAAATTGTTTCAAACACATGGTTCGATTATTTCAAACCAAAATATTTCCAAAAAAATTTGCTCCTAGCGACGTCCAATAAGAGTACCTTTTTCCGGTAAAAATCACTAAGGAATTAAGTTCTTTTACCAAAAATATAAATACAAGGTTGAACAAAAAGTCATGATCCTATAAAAGTGAGAATATACATGTAGATAGCGCACCCTACAAGTAAGAGCTTGATTAAGAACAAATTCAAATTTCTTATATCAAAATAACCACAGGTACCAATTTTCGTTCAGAAATTGGCATTATTTAGGAAATTATGCGGAAAAAACAAAATAAAAATAAAACTTTGACACCCTGTATCTTGAAAGAGAAGCATCTTAGACCACACGTTCATAGGAACTTTTTACCTTAAAAATACTTGAAAAATCCCTCTTTGAAATATCGGACACTTATTAAATAACACCTTGTATATACAGGGTATTCGAAAAATGTACGGCCCAATTTTAGAAGGTGATTCCTTATTGAAAAATATAAAGAAAAAATTTCTCTAAATATGGGTCTAAAAATGCATACTTTATAAAATACAGGGTGTTAAGTTTTAAAAAAAAGTTTTTTGTAATTATCTTAAATACACTCAACTCTCCAAGTATTAGTCCAGTCTTTCTCAAAGTAGGCGATAACGCCCCTTGTGAGCGCTGGAGGCCTAGAGGGGGGCGGTAAGGGACCCAGAAAAAATTAAGGGTGCTAATGTGATTTAAGGGGCGATGGGTGATTTGTAACTTCAGCTACTTCATATTTTAAAATTCACTGAAATTAAAATCCTCCTACTACACCACATTTATATATTAGTTTATATTTATATCCTATTTTATTGTATAAATATAAACTAAAAATATATCAAATATTTATTATTTATAATGCGTTTGCAACGCTATTCATATCTTAGGTTATTTAGTAATAGGTATCAAACACTGAAAAATATTCGTGTCTTCAAGTGTCGCAGGTGAGGTCCCCACCTCAGAAGACACATACATATTTAAAATAGGTATCTATTGTTTCAGCCAAGCTGAGCACTTGCCAAATGCGGGATTTTTTTTGTACCTAATCTAGCAAAAATAAAGAAAAAATAAAATTGAAATTAGAAGGATCAATTATAATTCACGTTTGGTGCGAACAAAATCTTGTACGATTTATTTGTGCAATCCTGTATTATAGTCAACGTTCGTGCAGTCCGTTTTTGCGGAGTGCAGGTGCAGGAGGGAGAAATCCCAAATACACAGCCGCGGCTAGCGACCGATCGACGACTGACGTAACGTTCCGCCGCACGCACGCATCACTCTCGCTCGCCCTCCCGCCATTCCGCCCGCTACCCCGATACTCTTAATACTGTAAAGTTAAATTATTATTGCTTAATGTTGATTATTATTAATTTTGAATAAAAGATACTCATAATATTGTAAAGTTGCATTATTATTGCTCTCTCTGGTAAAAAAAGTCTCGTTTAGAATATAGGTTTAATTAAACTCCAGGCGAGACTGATATGTTATTGAGATTTTTAGGGTGAAAAAAATGGGGGGCGCTACAAAATAACTGATTTTTAAAGTGGGCGTTAGACGAAATAAGTTTGGGAACCTCTGTATTAGTCAAATATGGTAAATATATGATATACTGTGTCACATATAGTGAAGACCACAAATAGAAGCTTCACAAGTGTTGGAACCGCTACCTTCGTCTAATATATTGTAGTTCTTGTCAGTATAAGTGCCAAGTGCCACAAAATTTTAGACACTACATAATTACAGTAACAGTTAAAAAAAACATTTATGGTTTATTTGGTATTAAATTTTTAAATAAAAATATTAACATTTTTAATAAAGCTAAAAGAGTAAACAAAAATTTCTTTTCAATTAGGTATTTTACCATGAAGATGATGGAATTTGGTATGACTATGATTCTCAGTTACAAAAACCAAGACAATATTTTTATCCGAGTAACTTTGCACCTCTTTGGGCCGAAGCTTACGACGAAAACAAAAGTGACGAATATGGTCAGAATGCTGCAGCTTACTTTGTAAGAGAAGGAGTAGACAGCTACCAGGGAGGCATTCCTACTTCTCTAGATAATACTGGTGAACAATGGGATTTTAGTAACGCCTGGCCACCTCTTCAAGAAATTGTTATTGTTGGTTTATTAAAAACGGGAAATAAGAATGCCACAGAATTAGCCAGTTTATTTGCTTCCAGGTAAATAATTAATATAAAACAAATTTACCTTGGTTGTATTTGGTGTACTAAAATTTTACATGATATAGTTTAAATTTTTAGTTAAAGTAGGACTTTTATTAGAAAAACCATGGTCTTGCTAATGCGTTCTGCCATTTCTGACAAGTTTGTGAAATTTTGGTTTATAGAACGTAATAAGGTTTTTTGGTAATAATTCCAATGAAAATCACCCATAACAAATTTACAAATATTTATATGTAGTAAATAGTTCACCAAAATAAGTGGCCAATTAAAGCCTTAAATTATTGTTTTAATCACTACAATTAAGTAATTAATTATTATCATTATTTAACAGTTTGAAATGTATTGCTGCAATTTGTTTTAACAATATGGTTTACCAGCTTACCCAAATTGGATTTATTTGTAAACAACCTATTTAAATATTTCTAAGCCTCTTAAGTAAAAAATAAATGAACAATTGATATTTTAGGTCATTGTCAGTCAAAATACCTAAGGTTGGTACTCTAAAATATTCACCAAAATAGCCAGACGGCTACAAATAAAATAGCTCCTGTAGTTTATATATAAAAGAAAAATGGCAGCAATTTTTAATATCTAAAGAGTGCGCATGTGCAGATATAAAAATTGCAGCAGGAAAGATTTAACGCAAGAAAACTTTCAAACTGTAAAAATACTTTTGGGGACTCAAAATGAGTAGATTAAATCTAGATCATGTATTCACACAACCCACTTAAAAGTTTATTACTTAGCAAGAAAGTGCATTTCTTAACCAACACGTCCTATTTCTACATGCTATAGACATCATCGTCTGAAAATGTTAAAAAGAGGAAAAACCACAACAAAAATATTTTTTCATCTTCCATCGTTTTTTTTTAACAGTTGGCTTCGTTTTTTAATGATCATGGACTTTTCTTTTTTAGGTGGGTTGCTTCCAATATGAAAGGCTACGACGAAAATCACATAATGTTTGAAAAATATGATGCAGTTTCGCCTGGCAAATTTGGAGGAGGGGGAGAGTATACAGTTCAAGCTGGTTTCGGTTGGACTAATGGTGTTGTTTTGTCTTTTATTGAATTGTTTTATACCGATATAAGCTGATAAAGTATACGGTTGTGTACAAATAAAATTAGTTTTTCTTGAATTTATAGACATATTTCTAACGAGGGGACGGTCCGAGAGGTGCATCAAGGTATGGGCTCCCACTTCGCGTACTTATAGTATATGTAGGTACCAACCAAACCCCAAAATTGTGGGTGCCAACTCGGATTTGTTTTTGAGAAATCGCCAGTCAAAGATGGAAGGACGCTTATGTACCAAATAGTTTGTGCGTCAAGGCGATAAGCCTATAGCCTAGCGGCATGACAAATAGACTTGCGACGGTTCTACTTCGAGTCCCGTCGAAGTTGTGTTTTTTTGTTTGTTTTTTGTTTTAAGTTTTGTTAAAATGTATAATTTAGCATTAAAAAATTGCAAGAAAATTAAAAAATATATATTTTACGCGCCTTTATTAATTAAAACTTACGAATTGAATGTCAAATTCTTTTATTGACTGGCGATTTCCCAAAAACGAAGCCGAGTTGGTACCTACAGTTTTAGGGTTTGGTTGGTAACTACCCACACTATAAGTGCTCGAAGTGAGAGCTCATAACTCGATGCACCTCTCGGACCGTCACTCGTAAGATACATTAAGATAAAAGAAAAGGTATTTTATATCTCTCGCCCAAAATATTAGAAACCACTAAAAGGTACGCATCAGATATGCTAGCGTTATTACAACTTCAGATAAGCAGATATGTCATCCATAATATAATTTTGGAATTAAAATTTTTTTGAATTGTTTCATAATTTTACCACGGCACTATACTAGGAACACCTAAGTGACGAGTCTCATTATCGCAACTAAAAGGATGCAATCTTTTTTACTTTGTCTCACACAACTGGAACAAGTCCCTTGAGTTTTTAGTGGACCCCAGATTGTTGCTTTTGACATATCCAAGTCTTTTAACCAGATCTAGCATAATACGTTCTTTAACAAACTTTATTTCTATTGTCTTCCCACTAAACTTTGTCCTGGCTGTCCAGTATCCTCTCTCATTGACGTATATTAGTTATTGTAGATAGTTAATATTACTCTTCTAGCTCTTAAACGACGGAGTGGATCAGTATTGGCACCAACACTATTTTTTCTTTACATTAATTATCTTTTTTTTCCATTAGTCTCTTTCCGAGTTTCCTTAATTCTAATTTTAATATTTTATTTTTTAAACCAGTAAATCTGATTTAGAAAACAGCTTTATATTATTTTTGGATTAAGGTGCCAAATACTTGTCCACTTTAATGCCTTTAAAATACAATCATATTTTCTGGTAATTCTAATTCTCCTCTTTTGAGCGGCTTAATTATTCTACAGGACGAGTTATTTAATCCAGTCGATAGAACGTTCGAGAAATACCTTAATTGGCATAAACACACATGGTATCCATAGCCACAACAGCTTCCAAAACGCTTTGATTCTTCTTTCGAGCCAGAAAGTATTTTCCCCTGTTAATCTATGCCCCCAAATCAAACCCTTTATATTGTTCGGCTTAGTCTTTTTAATTCTATTCAAAGAAAAGCCGTTTTTCCTTATAAACGATTCCACTATTACAGAAATACTTATTTTTCTTGCCCATCAATGAGCTGCGTGTGACCTGTAGCACTTTAATGGGTATTTTTATGATTTCTGCTCCGAGGAATTATTCAATATAAGTTTTTTCCAGCAGCTTCCAGTAGAGCAACACCTAAGGCTACTTTAATGCACCCTTTTACAGTCCCTTGAAGGAGACTTCGAATGTTCCACTTTGTTTAGTCTAGACTTTGGTATCTGCTGTCTACAGAGATATACCTCTCCTCTCCTGACCTCTAAATCTTTAAGCTTTGTGCTATGAAACTACCTTTTACTTTACTTAATACCTCCAAAGTACGTTAGTATACTTAGGCTTAAAGCATTGGTAAAATGTTAAAGCTAAAAAATGGTGAGGTGTACATCCGTCACTCAAACAACGCTAATTGGTCAATCTCAAGAAGTTATGTTGTCAGTACATCTCGGCAAAAAAAAAAAAATAAAAACCCCGGACATTTGGGTAAAATAGGAATTTTTGTCCTGAAAAAATATTTGGCCATAAAAATAATAAATATTATTTTTTTATCGGTTTAAGCGGCTGGTTATTTAGTTTTCTAGAATATAGGTACTAAAACCTTAAACGTATCTAAACTGGTAATTAAAAGTAAACTAATAGGTTTTAATTTAAACGAGATTTTTAATTTTGATATTTTTTACTCTTTTTAATGTTTTTTAAATGTGTTTCTTATTTAAAGGGAGTTTCCATAACTTAAAACAACTTAAGCTTTGGAAATTATATTTAATTTTGATCGAAAAAACGTTTATATTACTAGATTCGTCCATATTTTTGTTTATGACTAGCAAAAGGACTCGTTGTACGTCCCCGTTGTGAGCCAGGTTACAAAATAATACTGAGCAATTTTAAGTCGTTTAGAATGTAAATAACGATTACGAATAAATTTGTTATACCACTTTATGTGAATTTATTGCTTATTATTTAATTCCAAATTTTACCCGGATCCTTTTTGAAACTCCTCCGGATATCTACTAAACTAGGACAAATCCGGGGAAACTCAGTCGTATGGCACCACCAAGGAAGTTTAAAGGTGTATGGAAGCGCAATACTGTAGAACAAAATTGTCCAGGCGTGCAGGGCAGGGGAATAGGGGGTTGGCCCTGCGAATTTGCGCAATGAATAGTAGGTCAGGGCCGGATTTCCATAATTCTTTGTTACTATCTATAAAATTGACATCATCAAATGTCAAATTCCAACATTCACTGTTTTTTTATTTTTTGCACAAAATTGTTGGTTATTAGAGGATACTACCATAGAATATTTAAAATTATTGTGTAATATTAGATTTTATATCATCTGATATAATAGGGAAAAAGAATAGGTGGCGCCACTTTACTGCCTTCTATTTAAATGGTCGATATTTTTGAAAGTTTTGTATTTTTACCAAAAATCTTTGTAAATAAATAAAAACACGATTTTTAAAATAATTTCAAACATTGTATGATAGTATTATGTACTTATCACCAATTTTGTGATAAAAGAAGGGCAAGATAGTGTAAATGAGTTTAATCAATCCTAAGATTCTGGTTGTACATTAAAAAGTGAAAGTTTTTATAACTGCTTTTAGGCATATACTTTTCACTAATAACAAACATTTATGAGACAGAATAACAGTGGTTAAAAATGTTTAGTAACCTTTGGTACCTGAGTATCCATTGTAACAATATCCGTTAAATATTATGTGTGTGCAGTATGTCAAGCTTAAAAGTTGATAATGCAAGATTAAGAAACCAAAAATCTAATTTATTTTTAAAAAAAATGGTATTGTCTCGAAAGTTGCCTCCTTCCGATTTTGATCAAATTTGGTATATAGGGATTTTTGGGGCGCTGATTACAAATCTGAAAATATCTTTTCGGCAACGTTTCGTTTCCAAGATCTTCATCATCAAAGTTGAAAATTAAACTAACCTTAGTTTCACTATATTCTCCTTCTTTTTGTACACAATTCTTGATTTTTACACTAAAGTGGCACGATATTTTATAAACACCTTTAAAACCTTGTATTTTTATTTATTTTACATCTTTTTTCCATTAAATTGCGAACTTTCCTTAAAAAATAAAAGTGTAAAAAAGGTGTAAAATAAACATAAAAAAAGTTTTAAAAGGTGTTTGTGAAATATTGTGCCAATTTAGTGTAAAAATCAAGAATTTTGTGGAAAAGAAGGAGGAATAGTGTAAATAAGGTTAGTTTGATTTTCAATTTTGTGATGAATATCTCGAAAAAAAAACATTGCCGAATTTTTTTCAGATTTGTAATAGGCTCAAAACTACCAAAATTGTACTTCCTTTCATTCAATTAGAGGGACCTGTATATATTTAAATTTGCCTCGTCTGCCCAGTAATCAATAATTTTGATCCTTTAAAAGAGTGTACTAAATTATTAAACAAAATAAAAATACCTAAATGTAAACCTTATTTCTTTTTTAAAAATCCACAGAAATACACAAACATTGAAATCATCTAAAAGATAGTTAAGATTGCCTTACTTTTCTCACTGCTATTTCCTATGAAATTTTCATTTTCTATTATTCATAATTGATATATTATTATTTATTCGGTTACCTAACGTTACGTCTTATAAAAAGCACCTAATTTAAAAAATAAATACCTAAAGTTAAAAAGACGGGTATGTTACCCTTTGGGTTTGCAAGACAAAACCATACAACCTCTAGTCATTTTGTTACGATATTATAAGTAACAAACAATAAACACAAATTATAGTCACAATTTAATCACCAATCACTAAAATCAGGTTTGATCAATCCAAAAACGATACTCCGGCTCTCATAAAATTATAATGTGTTGGCTAACTTCACACTGATTTATCAGTGTGTAAGTAGGCAACACATTAAATTATTTCGTGGAATTTTGTTATTGCGCAGAATCGGCAGGGCCAACTCTGACAGTTATTTTCATACTGGGCTGGACATTTTTTGATCGAATGGGCCATAGCATTGGGCTTCCATACACCTTTAAACTTCCTTGGGCACCACTAGTTGCATGAATTCTATGGAGATTAAATGTAAGGAGAACCATCTCGTATGGCTGTTTGGCTAAAAAAGTGTCCCAGGATAGCATTAAATAAAGAGGCGCTTGTGTAGCGGTGGGTATGGTGTAAACTTGACCGCAATATATAAAGTGAAGTTTAAAAACGGTCCTCTGGAAGATAACGCCATCTTAATTTACTGCAATTTGAGGGCCATTTTTGAAACAAAGAGATGGTCCCTCCTTATCTTTATAGTCCGGGAGGCCACAGCAAAAAACTAAGCCAATAAGAGACACGCATGAAACATTTTTTTATATTACTATGAACTATAGTCAATTCAAAGCTTTTTGTTCCATTAACTGTACCCATTCCGATACTACTTTAAACTTTAATTTGATTATATTTTAAAGTATCATTTTTGATTATATACTTTTTTCGTAAAATCAATAGCGTTCAAGTTATATTAAAAAGACCGATTTTTTACGTTTTTAAAGGTAAAAAATTGCAATTTGAACCCGCTGAGCTGTGGCAGTAGTGCGGCTTTGAATTAACTATTGTTCATAGTAATATAAAAAAATGTTGTATGCGTATCTCTTATTGGCTTGGTTTTTTGCGGTGGCCTCCCGGACTATTATATTAGGCTCCATGATGAATTCCCTAATCTAGGATTGTATGTATGTATACTTAATCGTAAAAGGTAAATGGTTTGTTTGGTGACGATCATTTGGATGTTAATCATAAAAATAGATTGTGTCCGAAATAATATCAATAACATTTTCTACTGCCAGAACTAGTGCAGGTTGGGAGCATTTCTATCATATTCTTTTTTAAACAGGTAGTAAGAGATAAAAATTTGAATTTGGTCTACTTGTACCATTCAAATAACATACTCTATACATTCGTTAAAAAATTAACAGACAACATGACTCCTACGCTTAACGTAAATAAAAATTGTTGACAGAAGTCAAAATCAAAATTTTAAAAACATTACCCGGTAGATACTGAAAAAAAAAGAAAAATCATTTATCCATTTTTGGGTTTTTAGAACATAAAAAGTTTAAATTAACTTACGTTTATACCAAGTAAACTATAGACTTTCTGTTTAGACCAAGTTAATTTTTGCCTAATTATGCTCCGCAATCCTTAAACCTTAAACGGCAAAAAACTGGTTTATCTGCATTTGATTATCTTACCTAGAGCCATCTTAAACGCTAGATAGGTGCCAGAGGCGCATTTTTAATCGAGCACCCAGCGTATCGCATTAGAGTAACGTCGTATTTACCGATATTGATCTAAAAACAAGCGTCCGATATCACGATCTATTGTTGGGTTACCGTACACTTTGTCATTACTTTAGTGTTTTAAACTTATTAATACATTACGGGAAATTATTAAGTGGCCAGACAATTATACATACCACATTGCCAAAATAGTTAACATGATTTACACAGGAATCCACAAAAATTGACAACAGTAAAAGTTATGATGTTAAAAAAGATTGATGCAAATTTATTTTAAAATTTAATTAAGATGTCACAAAATATTTGAAAGCCAGTAGAATGCAGCCCAATCATTGAAAAATTTATGAAAATTATCAGAACATTGTAAATAGTAATTTATCTTTCATCTTCATCATACAAGTGACTTGCATAGAGCTTGATACCCGCCGAGGTCGGGCATTCCAAATACGGTTTATTGAACTTAATTAAACTTATTAATACATTACGGGAAATTATTAAGTGCCCAGACAATTATACATACCACATTGCCAAAATAGTGAACATGATTTACACAGGAATCCATAGTAAAAGTTTCGAAAACGGCAGTTATGATGTTAAAAAAGATTGATGCAAATTTATTTTAAAATTTAATTAAGATGTCACAAAATATTTGAAAGTCAGTAGAATGCAGCCCAATCATTGAAAAATTTATAAAAATTATCAGAACATTGTAAATAGTAATTTATCTTTCATCTTCATCATACAAGTGACTTGCATAGAGCTTGATACCCGCCGAGGTCGGGCATTCCAAATACGGTTTATTGAAAGATCGATATAAAAAATGACGGCCAATTTCGAGGGGGGAGGGCAGCCAAATAGCAATTGTTTCCTAGCAAAGTAATGCTCTAGGTAACTTAGAAACTCTTTTATTCATGATATATTTCAGGGGCAGTTGGGCCCGTTTCCGAGCCAAACCTTTGGAATCCGTTGGTGCCCTCGTTCCATCCGGCTGTAAAAATCTAGATTGCTTAGGTTGAAAATGCCACAGAATCTAAACGGAATGAGAATCGTTACTGGTTCCGGCCCAAAACGTATTGCGACCGCAGGAAAGTTGGCCGTCCGAAGGTGGGCGCCACTTGGTGCAAAAAGCTTTAGGTTGTTACAACGGTTATAAAGGTTTTAAAGAAGCATCGTACATCGTGCTATGCGTATAGTTATCACAAAAAGGTAACTCGAGGCATGGACCTTGGCAAGGGCGGCTTCCCGAAGACGCCGCCGCGCCAAAGTAAGTGCCTTATGAGGCTGTTTATTGTTTCCCAAAAGATTTTACACATGCTACAAAATAATTCTTATTAAATTTTGATGTTATATTTGCTCAACATAAACAAAACAATGAATTTAAATACAGCCTTAAATGTGCTAAGGAGATGAGCACCACGATGCAGGGGGCAGAACTTTACACACGACGTCGACCTAACTGGCACTGTCGGATCCCTGGCGGTAACGGGTATTTATAGGATTCCGCTTCACAATAATTTCTATTAACAAAAAAACGTCTGACTTTATTTCATTTGACATTTAGACTAAAAGCATAAATAGTGGTTAAGGCTGGTCGTCCACTGGAAGCGAAAACAAGCGGCTACAAGCTCACGCGACACGAGCGTCAACAAGCGGCTATGTGGTGCAGATCCTTACTATTGCTTTTCAATAGTACCCTCGTCCATTGCAAGCAACTTTGAGAAGGCGTCTACGAGCGATGGAATTTTCGCTCGTAGCCGCGCGATTATTTTATATTTAGTCTGCGAACATCAGTCAGCTAAGTTGCTTTGGTTATTTGTTTATATAGTTTTGACATTTTGTTGCGAATGTTAAAATGGAAGAGACCGACAAACTTATTTTCGCGGTCCATTCGTATTCCCCTCTGGCCTTTTTTGGACTCTTTGACGCCTTATTAAACTGTAATAAGGAATTTCTAAGAAATATTCATCTTCTGCATCCATTTTAAATTGCAATAATAAACACAAAGCGAAAGAAACACAATAAAAGCAAACATGTATACTCTGCTTCGCTACTTTGTCGCTACTAAACACTGCGAACAACCTTCGCCAGTGGACGACTCCTGGAGCACAAAATCGCTTGTCTTATAGCCTCTTGTTGACGCTCGTGTCGCGTGAGCTCTTAGCTGCTTGTTTTCGCTTCCAGTGGACTACTAGGCTAAAGCTGCATTTGAGAGTGTAAACATTTTCTCGTCTGTGTAAGCCATATACGTTTTCTTCAGAGCTTCAACCTGGAGATGGTCGTTACTTAGGGAAAAAGTGACAATCCTGACACTAAAGCTCCTTAGCGACACACGCTGGAAAAATCGAATCGATTGGATTAAAGATTTGAAATATCAAATTAGAGACATTTAATCTTACAATCTTGCTAAAGATACTGTTAACATTGCCTGTTCCTATTGCTTCAGGAAAAAGAAAGTTTTCTTACCTCAAAATAATTTAAAACTCCCTACGTTCGACCAGAGCTGTCGCAATTACTTTTAAAAAGTAATTCAATTACAATTACCAATTACTCTTCTAAGTAGTAGTAAATCACGATTACCAATTACTAGCATGTTTGTTAAAAGTAATTTAATTATTTATTAAGACTAAAAGTAATTGAATATTTTAGCAATTGCTTTATTTAAG
The DNA here is from genome assembly GCA_019359885.1 of Listronotus oregonensis. Taxonomy (NCBI): domain Eukaryota; kingdom Metazoa; phylum Arthropoda; class Insecta; order Coleoptera; family Curculionidae; genus Listronotus; species Listronotus oregonensis. Next base: position 5,574 of record JAHBCN010003700.1, on the reverse strand, counting down.
TTACTACATATATGAAACACGACCCACTAAACAAATGAAATATTTATACTAATATGCATCATACGCGCACGTCACACTATTTAATCTGCTTTCTCGGCAAGTTCAATATTAAATGACTGACAAAAAAAGTATAAAAACGGTGGCGGTAAGCATCAATCTATTTATTAGTTAATTAAATTAAATTCTGAGTAATTCAATTACTTTATAAGTAATCGAATTACATTCTAAGTCATTGAATTACTTAAGATTCGTGAAAATCAATTACGATCACATTATCCTATTAATTAATAATCCAAATACAATTACCTTTTCCGGAAAGTAATTGAATTAAAGTAATCCAATTACTAAGGAGTAATTGAATAGGATTTTTCAATTATTTTAATTCAATTACCAACTGCTCTGCGTTCGAGTATGGCACAAAAACGATTGAGCGGATTAGTACGAATATCAATAGAGCCCGATATTGCAAGTAGCTTAGATAAGAAAGAAATTATATCCTCTTTCGTATAATATTAGTTTTTTTGTGAAATAAATAATGTTATTTCCCATGCTGAGTTTTCTTTTAAATTTTATCACAGGGACTGACAAATATAGTAATGCATTTCTAGAATTTGCCCAGGATTGCCAAAACCTAGAGACGACCCCAATTTTACCTCCGAAGTTATCATGCGTCCGCGATTCATTTGGTAAATTTTGACCAAGAACAAACGATAATGAGGGTAATACATAACCCCAAAGTGTTTTTAATTTATATTTATGTTTATATTCAGCATTTTAGTTTGCGTAAATGTTTTAATAGGAAATCGAAATAAATGCTGTAATTTTTTTAAGCAAATGTGTGAACCTATCGCTAAATTAAATGAAATTTAGTATACAAAAGTTCTTTGGGGGGCAAATCATAAATCTGAAGTTGTTTTTTTTATCGAAAACTTGAAGCTTTTAAGTTGTGACACTCACTTTGACCTAACAATAAAACTACATACACTTTTCTAAATTTTTTCTTTTCTATCGGATCTCATTCATCTTTTTTATGATTATTTTTTCAATTTTTTTAAAGAAAAAACACCTTTAAAAATTCTTATTTTGACTTTTAAAACAAAGCACTTAAAATTATCCAGATATCTTATATTAATACAGGAAATGCGCTAGAAGCAATTAAAAATCACAAAATTTTTACGTTTGAGACTGTAGTATGTTTTAAAGTGTTTTATAAAAAAAAGAACAAAATAATAGGACTTTTCAACACAAATTTTTTTTGTGCGCATGCGTCATTGTCAGCAATTTTTTTCGTACTGTTTTTTGAAAACAAGCATGATAAAGGGCCTGTAAACACATAATTAAAATAAAAAAATACTAAAGAAAGTATAGTTATTGAAGAAAAGAAACACGAAAATAAAGAAAAAAGTGCCTTAATTAGCAAATACATTTTTTTATCCGATTATTATTATGATATCAGTACGAAAAGGAACGACGAAGCGGTGTTGTTATGGAGTATGTAAGAGTGATACACGCTATAAATCATTTAAATACAATACATATTATTTTATATAACAATATAACAATTGTATATATGTGGTAGGCCTAATTAGAATAAAATTATAGATACTTTTTGTATAGTAAAGAAGTAATGATGCCTAACCTCTCAATCAGCTCACTTCTTTTTCCTTTTTGAGGACGTCCATGACATTTGAGCCACCTTTTTAATTGCGTACAATTATGGGCTTCAACTGAATTATAAATCAGTAAAGCACCATCAACGATTTTTTCTAGTAAATGATTTAATTGGGGAGATAATACTGCATTTCCAGCCATTGTCGATCGAAACAGTACGAAACTTTTAAATTGCCGCTATTTCAACATGGCGACTGCGCTTGCGCTTGTTACATGATGAAAAGGCCTATTGTAAAATTTTATCCCATTATTAACCTATCTCTGAAAATCAGCCGTTAGTTACTAATAAGGAAAACTAATGGCACAATTTTAAAAACCACTGGTAAATATAGGGCAGATTTTCCCAAAGAATATAGAAGAGGGGAGAAAAACAATTGTCAAGAAATTACAATGTTAAGAAATAGCACCAACATGCCATTAATGACGCGTTAAGCAGCCGATCCGGTCCTTAAAATTTTTATTTTATTTTTGTATGAAGTTGTTTAAAACAGTTTGCATGCAAGTATGGGTTTATATTTAATTTATTAGTAAAAAAATATCCAGTACGCTCTTTCAATGTAATAATTTGGTGTGTGGTTCCAATTTATTGGGTAAATACCTTAAAGACTTTTCCGGCTGTCAACACAGCACTTTTTTTAGGATTTCGTGATATGTGCATTGCCGGTTTTTGAAATTTGAAGTGATAATGACACATAACGTGAAATCCAGAAATGCTTGATTCAATTTGTGCTACTTCTCGAATTCGGCATTGTTCCTCTCTCCTCTTCTATACTCTCTGGTTGTTCGTAATGCAGTCGGCACTTATTGCACTAAGTGCAGTTAGTTTTGCACAGTTTTCATTTATATTTTTTACTGTGAGACATTCTTGCAAAACCTTAAAGTCAGCTGAAATCCATTGAAAACTGCAACAGAGCAGTTTTTTTGACCGAGCTGGTGAAGCTCCATTGTCGACCCAGGTTTTTGCTATAACTGAGGACAGGTTCTTGTGCCTTCAATTAACCAATGGTACATTCATGTTCGATATAGACCGAGTTCATTTTTTTGCTCGGTAGAGCAGAAAAGGCAAGTATCGAGTAAGTGGCGTCATCAACGGGGCACTGGGGATAATTCGAAAAGATTTTAACTCGATAAAGAGAAATGAGCAAGAATCCAAATAATTTTTTAATTTTTTTTTGTTAAAAAAATTTAAAGGTTGGGCTTTATGAGGGAATTTGACTGTAAGTACTATGTGCATGGAACATTACCTATTTCTGATGTTTAAGAAAAATTAAGTTAACTTGTATTTTTTAAGGTCAACGTTATATTGTGGTCCACGCCGGAACCAAAGATGGCTTCATCAAGGGCGCGGATCTAATATTTAAAAGTGGATTAAAGACGGGGGATTATCATGACAATATGAACAGGAAAAACTTCGAAAACTGGTTTAAAACTCAGCTGGTTCCGAATCTTCCACCAAAGTCATTAATAATCATGGACAATGCAAGTTACCATTCTGGTTTATTAGAAGAAATCCCGAGAAAATCTTGGACAAAGCAGAGACTGATCGAATGGTTGAATAAAGAGAACATTAACTTTCCAGAAAAGGCCATGACAGATCAAATATGGAATATTGCGCGCAAAAACTCCCTAATGAAAAAAAATACTACCTTGATGAATATGTTAAACCTTTAGGACACAAAATTTTGCGACTGTCACCATACCATTGCCAGTTTAATGCAATTGAAATGGTATGGTCGGAATGTAAACGAAAATACGATCAATATATTTCCAATCTTAAGGGGTCACCTTCAGAAGTTCTGGCTACATGGGAAAGGGTTATAAACGAAATTTCTATAGATCAATGGCAAAAATATGTAATTCATACAGAAAAGGTAATTCAAGCGGCTTGGGAGGCAATACGAGTGTGTGATGCCTCTGATATTCCGCCACTTGTAATTACGACTAACGCAGACGACGACGACGAAGACAATATCTCTGACTTTAGTTCGGACTCTGACAATACTGACGAGACTGATTGAGCTTTTGTGTGCTTGCAAATTTTATTTCATGATCGTCATTTAAGTATTTAATCCTATCGTTACAATTACATTAACTTGGCAATGCAATATGTTTGTTTTTTTTAGTTTGTATTTTTTTTTTTGGATTTATATTTACATTTTGATGTGTTAACATATTCATCCAGGCAGTATTTTTTCATAAACAAGTAAATTAAATTATGAGTATTTGAAATTTACCCTGAGGTTAAAATAATTTTATACAATTCTTCCTATTATTCACAATTTTTTTAAGCTCAGTTTTGGTACATCTACTGCTCGTTGTATTACATTCTCAATTTGAAGTGCGATTGCGCTTCAAACTTGTTCCTCTTCTAGTTGAAAAAAAACCAATATATTTAAAATTATCTGCTGCGTTTGTTTATTATTCATGATTAATCATATTAATTGTTAATTGTTACTAAGTTTGTTAATAAATAAATACTACAAGATTATTTTTATTTTTTGAGATTGAAAGTGTATAGACGAATGTAAAAATGATAATATACTGCTAATGGCCGGTTGCACCAACAATTTTAAGGAACCATTAGGCTCCTTTCACACGGGGAGCTTCACGTCTCTCACTCCTGAGGGAGAGCACCAAAATGCAACGAGTCCAATGGAGCTTTCAAACGGAGAGCGGGAGCCGCCACGTATCGGGAGACGAGAGCCCTCACGTCTCCTGCATCTCGAGCCGGGAGTCGCGTCAGGCAGGTAGGGGCGAAAAGAGCTCCTGTATAGGAGCGAGAGACGTGAAGCTCCCCGTGTGAAAGAACCCTTAGCGTTATTTGTTCCTTAAATCTCCAATGTAGCCAATCAGATTGCTTGTTTGGCCATTTTAAGGAATACCTTGTGCTAAGGGTTCCTTAAAATTGTTGATACAACCAGCCCTAAATCATCATTTGTTAATTTCTGAACGTATACAAAAAACATAACAGACTATGAATTTCTGAACGCGACAGTAAATTTTCTAACCTAATACTGATTGACAAAAATGTCTAATTATTAATTTACGACATACGTTTTTTCTCACCTGGATAACGTAACTACAAATGAGTATAATTCCGACATACCCTCGCCATTAAGTTGTTAACGTTTATTTTCGTGTATGTTTATATGTGGTTTTTAAACAATAGATTGTAAAATTAACATAACATATCTTGATATGATAAAACAAAAATTTATACTTAATACGCAGAAAAATTAAAACATCAATTTATCAGCAGCTGGTATAGTCCAAATTATACTCATTTGTAATGACGTCATTTTTGTTTATCTTTGTTTAGTATATTCCAAACAGCGGTGACAACAAATTTTGGAAAAAAATGGGTGTCTGATCATTATTCATTTTTTATATTTTTGGTTATGTAAAGTATCCGTCACTGTCAATCAAAAACATTGGTGTGTCAACTTGTTGTTATTTCGAAAAGCAAAAAAATGCCGAGAAAAAGATATAATAGGTATAATGAACAAACGCAGCGAATAATTTTAAATATATTGGCTTTTTTTCAACTGGAAAAGGAACAAGTCCGAAACGGAATCGCCCTTCAAACTGAGAATGTAATACAGCGAGTGGCAGATGCTACGAAATTGAGCCCAACGACGATAGCAAATATAAGGAAGAATGGGATAAAATTAGACCAGGATTACGCTTCCAATATGTCTTCCAAGCACCGCACCGCAAAAACCAAAATTACAACATATTTGAAAAATTTAATTCGGGACACAATTTATGCTATGTACGCCAGAAAAGAATATGTTACGTTGGCAACAATAAAACAAAAGTTTGGGGAAGAATTTGAATATTTTGAATTTTCCATCGACTCCTTAAGAAGATGGATCAAAAGTATAGGCTTCCGGTGGAAAAATC
>JAHBCN010003699.1:0-72360 GCA_019359885.1 Listronotus oregonensis | reverse complement strand
AAAAATTTAAAAAATTTAAAAAAAACTTTTATATTAAATATCTAAAAAATTTTAATTTTTTATATTTTTTTTATTTTAATTTCCACAAATTTTTTTTTTTAAAATAAGGGCAAAAATTGGTCCTATTTCATTTTAAAAAAATTTTGGCCCTTTAATTTAAAAGTTAAAATTTTTTTTAAACGTTTTGCAAATTAATTAAATTTAAAAAATTTTTATTGGAATTAGCCCAATTTTTTAAAAAAATTTTTTAAAATAAAAATTTTTAAAAATTTTTTTCTAAAATTAAAAATAAAAAAATAAAAAGAAACTCAACCGGAAAAATTAAAATTCCTTTTTATTTAAAAAAAAATTTTATTTCTTTTTTTAAAAATATTTTTTATTTTTTTTTTAAATTTTTTATTTTTTTTTTTTTTTTTAATCTCTTTCCCAAACAATAAAAAAATTTTTTTCAGACAAAAAATTTAATTTCATATACTGTTTGGATTTATTTTAACAATAGCAATATTTGGGTTTAAAATTTTTTAAAATTGGGCAGAAAACTTTTCCCCAATTTAAAGTTGGTTAAATCATAAAATTTTTTACATATTTTGAACCTATAATAGAACGATTTCTATAGCGAACTGGAAAAGGCGAACAAAGTTGCTTTTGTATATTTTTTAACACTATATGCATTTAAATATATATTCAATTTTTGAAATTTCCCCAAAATAGAAATATTGAAAGTTTTTAAAAAAAAAAAAAAAGGTTTTAATAAATAGAAAAAAAAATTTTTTGGGTTTTCTCCAAATAAAGATTTTATATATTTTTTTTAAATTATATTTTTTTATAGATTATTAGGGAAGCTCCCCCGCAATAATAAAAAAAACAAAAAAGACATAAAAGGTTTGGAAAATTTTCTTTACACCCTTTTTTTCAAAATTTTATTTTTTTTGGGGTTAAAAATTTAAAATTTTTTTTTCCCCCCGGTTTTTGATTAAAGGGGCCCCTAACTAACCCAAATTCCCTTCGAAATGATTACAAAAGCATACAGTTTACATTTTTAAAACAAAAACTAAAATTTAAAAATTTATTGTCTATTTTAAAAAAAAATTATCAAGGAATCCACTTTTCTGTCCCTTGAAAAAAGATATTGATGCTCGGGGGGCCTGATTTTTAAAATTTTGTCAAGATTAAAAAACGGATTTATTTGGGTTTTTTTCTAAAAAAAAAAAAAATTTTTTTAAATTTTAGTGTATTCTTTAAATTGCCCTCTGTATATTCCTTTTGGGGTAATCAGTTTCAAAAAGGAAAATTTTTGGAAAAAATTTTTTTAAAAAACAAAATTTAGGTTAGTCCTTACCCAAACAAAACCAGAATTGGGAAAAAAAAAATTTTAGATTTTTACCAAAAAACCCCTTTCAAAAAAATTTATGGCGTGGTTCCTAAAAAAAATTTTCCAAAAAGGTTTTAAATTTTTATAAAATAGATTTGTGGAATTTCTCAAAAATTTCCCCCCCTTTCCATTTTAAAAATTTTATATTTTTTTTTGAATCTGAAAAAAAAAAAAATTTTGGCAACGTTTTTTTTACGAGAATTTTATCACGTTAAAAAAAAAAACTTAATTATATATCCCCCTTTTTTTTGTAAAAAGATTTTACAAAAAGTAGCACACAATATTTTATAAACACCTTTTAAAACCTGTTTTTTTTTATTTTCCCCTTTTTTTAAAAGGAACCCAAGTTCAAAGGGGCACCACAGAAAAAACCTAGGTATACAGGTTCCCCGTTGGGGGTGAGAAAAGGGGAAGGGGGTTTAATTTAAAAAGGAAAAAAATTAAAATTAATATAAAAAAAAGTTTCTAAAATTTTTTAAATATTGTGTTCCCAAATTTTGGGTAAAAACAAGAATTCTGGAAAAAGAAAGGGAAAAGGAAAAAAGTTAGTTTGATTTTCATTTTTTAAAGAGATCGAAAAAAAAAATTCCAAAAAATTTTTTCAGATTCAATCACCCCCAAAAAACCCCCATAAAGGGTAAAAAAGGAGGGGGGGCCAAAATTACCTGTTTTTTTTTAGGTTTTAAATAAAATATTATTTTTATGAAATTATATAAAAATAGAAATAAACTTACTTAAAAACATTGGCAACCTGTTTATAAGATATTTGTTATTTCAAACTTATTGGTTATCGACGGACAGTGTAGATAAATTATTTTATTATATTATAAAACAGATAAAAACAAAAAAATTGTTTTTTACTAACTGACTTGACTTCTAACATGACTTAAAAATAAAAATAGTTACTGGTGAAGGTCCCGTGTAGATACCTTTATATTTAAAAATAAAAAAAAAGTAAATAAAACTTTTAGCCATATGATGGTTTTTATATTTTTTTTGTTTCTGGGAATATCAAATTAAAAAAAATTATTTGCCTTTTTCTGTATATTTCTCAAGGACCAATATTTTTACAAGTTATAACATTCGAATAGAAAGAATGTGTTTTTTTTTATTTTTTTTACATTTGCTTTTTTTGCAAATTTTTTGACATTTTAAAAAAAAATCATATTCTGATTGTTTTTAAAGGGGTTACATTTTCAAAGGGGTTTTTAAGCAAAAACATGTTGCTCCTCTTACATCCAATAACCTTCTTTCCTGACAAATAAGGCTCGTTTTTATCAAAAATTGTTTGTAATATGTCAATTTTTATCTAAAAATATGTTGAATATACATTTTAAAAAAATTTGTAATACTTAAAGTAAGAAAAAAAAAAAGAAAATGATGGTGATATATTTGATTGATGACTGGAAGGTGCATTTTTATTATTTTTATTTGGGGTGGTTCACTTGACTGGCTGTTGTTAAAATGATCTGTATATTAATACCTTTATGTACATTAGGCAATGGGCCCAGGGGTAGAAAGTTTAAAAAAAAATAAAACAATAACACAAAGAGATAAAAAAAGTTAAAATTACTTAAATAAATTTAATCAAAATAATGGAATAAGATTTCAGCACATATAATTTTCCAAATAGGGGGGTTTTTAAATTCTATATTCTTACTTTAATTCGTAATAAAAAAAATATAAAAAATTTGAAAGTGGTAATTTTACAATTTATATTACAACAAACAATTAAGAAATTAAATATTTTACAACTTAAAACCAAAAATTATACCAATTTTATAAAACAAATTATTTTAAAGTAAATGCAAATAATGGGGCCATAAACAGAAATAATTAAATAAAATAATAATTAGAAAAATTACGGTTAAATGTAAATGTGTTAAAATAAAAGAAATAGTTAGTTTAACTTTAAAATTTTTATATTTAAAGTTTAGGTAAAATATATTAATTACAAAGCTTTGTGATTTGGTTAAAACTTAAGAATATGTTTTTTTGTTTTAAAAATCAAATAAATAGGCAATAAGTAATTTTAATTTAAGTTATAAAAAAGTTATTTTAATAAATGGTACAAAGCTTAAATGTTATTACAGACAATTTTGTTAGGTGAGAAAAATGCAGAAGAGGTTTTTTAAAAAGCGGTTTGGCTTTACAAAAAATAAGGTTTTAAGGTAGAAATATTCGTATTGTGACCAAAAAGTCTTTTGGCGTATTTAAACTTTATTATTGTTATAAATATTAAAATCAATCTTAGTTGTTTAATGAAATTTTAAATATAAAAACCAAATTTTCCATTATCTTTTAATAATAAACCATATAAAACAAAGTATTTAAGTTTAAAATTTCAATCAATTTCAAAAGAAAATAGTATATAAGCCCGTGCGTAGTTAATCTCCCATATAAATGGTTGCCGCAGTTCCAACAGTACTGGTATGGGAGGTAAGATAAGGAGGACCATCTTTTATAGCTGTTTGGTTCAAAAAATGGCCCCAGAATGCATTAAAAAGAGCTGCTGGTGTAACGAAGGGTATGCTGTGAACTTGACCGCAATATATAAAGTAAAGATTAAAAACGGTCCTTTAAAACACCAACGCCATCTTAATTTACTGCAATTTAAAGTCCACTTTTGTAACATAGGGGATTTCCATCTCTAATCACCATAAGCTTAACAAAGAGCAGGGTCGCATTTGTAAACATCTTCTGATGGTGATGAAAATTTGACGGAGTTTGACTTTAAATTCAATATTCAAAAAATATTGATGGCATAGAATTTGAATAAGTGAAATATATTATTATGTACAATTAAGATTAGGAACAATGGAGTTTTGATAAGGTTATTTAACGTAATAAGTCCTTAGACCTTGTAACAAACTAAACATAATTTGTTACAATATAACATTGAGATAAAAATATAAATCAGATACAAAAAAAAATCTTTAATGAAAAAGAAAACCATCTCTTGCGTTCAAACAAAAAATATTTAAAAAGAAATATTAAAAGTCTTAAAAAGTTGGCAGTGCTAAAATATGTCTTTTGTTTTACTAATAAGAAACCAGAAAGTTATTATGAGTTTAATAAAATCGGCGAGTAATAAAGTTTAAATTATTTTTAAATTAAAATGTTAATAATATTTTCCGGCTAAATACATTTGTTTACATAGTATATTTGATAAAAAATAGTTTTCATTCATCTGACAGATGGCTTAAAGTTGCCTCTAATTCGGATCCGTGACCTTAAGCTAAAATCCTAAAAACATGCTAAATTACTAAAAAGATCGGTCAGATCCACCAACATGGTTTCTAACAGTTTAAAGGATCCTTTTTTAACATCAGCTAACTACTCTGTTCTCGATTCTTTTTTCTATCCCAAGGAAGCATACTTAATCTTGTTTTTTCTTTATAGGCAACCAGGGTAAAAAGACCTTGGATGAGATTCGTAATTTAAGAAAATTTTACTATAATTACCTATTGACGAGCTCTACGACTCATGTCCTTTTATAAATACTTTATTGGGTTTTGCTCCTAAATAACCATTATATTTCCTTTCATAGCCCTATATGAAAAGCCCCAAACCTTTTTTGCGTAAGTGATTTTGGACCCTGCAACTTGCTTCCTGCAAGGTCATTTTCTTTCCTTTAAATCCTTAAATCTTAAAGACTTTTTGAGTAAACTTGCCTAGTTTTACTGCACAGATTTACAGCTAGTAGGATTTTAGTCATCACAGGCTATCACTGGATAAAATTTTTTATAAAATACATACCAACTAAATTAGAATAAATATCTGTTTATTTATATTACTTAAATATGCTGTACTAGCTTTTGAGCACCCTGTATCATATTTTAATCAGAAGGTTTTTTACCTTAGGGCGCAGCTCCTTTGTAAGCAATTGCGTATAAATTTAAATAGCTTATTAACAACAAAGGAAGAAGCAAACCTATAATTTGAATTTTATCCTTAAAATATATAAATTTTAAAGTAATTCGGGCAAGGTTGGTAAATAAATCATCAATGTAAATTATGCTTTGAAGCTAAATTAAAGATAAAATAAAGAAAGTCTGAATAAAACAATATTACTTTGGTAACTCTTTATACAGGTTGTTTCATAAAGGTGTCATGTCATAAAGCAACTGAAAATACTAGACTTTAAAATAAACCGAATAAGTTACTTGTGTTACAAGTTGGATAAGTGTATTTTTTAAATTTAAATTAACTTTAATTTAAATACAGCTAATTGTACCGAATTTAAAATAGCTCTAATATTGTTTCTATATATTAGAAGTAAGAATACATATAAAAATGTATGTTTAAAGAACTGAGTATAAAATTAGTTTTGTATTAAAGTTTATACTTTTTTTAGGATACCTCAACAAAATAATATATTTTTTTTTATCTTGGGGCAGTCTACGAAGGCTGATGCCTAAGTACTAACGTACCGTGGATGTCTTAAGTGTGGTGAGAGGGAGTTTGTTTACACGGGACTTAAATATTTGGAGATTGGGTGGAGAAGGAAAAACTTCTGCGGGTAGCAGGTTCCATAGTCTTGACACTCTAGGATGAAGGAAGAAAAAGCGGGAGTTGGGCTCTCTAACTGAACTGTAAAGATGCATAAAAGTTGCATACTGTTGCTCTGTTGGGAGCTCCCAGAAAGGACTATACTGGCCAATTCCTCGGGGGCGAACCGTGAAAATACTATGAAAGCGACAGCCTTTTTTAAAGCGTTGATCATTAATAAGAGAATGTTCTTCTTTGAATGGAACCCAGAATGCTAAGTTTTTGGGGGATGCCATTTCCCAGACATGAGAACAATATTCAAAAGGGGTCTTTTTGGGACATACCGAGTGTACAGATTGAAAGAAGACAAATATTTTTGGCTCGGAACCCAAGTTTTTTTGAAGCTGCCGAGGCTATGAATAAAATGTGTTTGTGCCAGTTGAGGTTATTCTAAAAAGCGCCGACAAATTAAACCCTCTTTGTTCTGCAGAACTTGGCCGCTCATTTTAAGGGATGAGCATTGGAAGACTTTTTTGGCGACAGCGAACATGACTGTGTATTCGAAGCATTAAACTGGACAAGATTTTTGGCGCCCTAATCCAAGATAAGTTTGAGGTTTTGTGAAAGAAATATCTGCATTGACCTGCGCTTGTTTTCCAAATCATAATTGCATGGTGGCTTAAAAAATTGGATACTAGAGTGGAGGGTACTATCGTCAGTAAACTATGAATAGGATTGATTGTGGAAGAGAGAAGATCGTTAATGTGTAGAAGAAACAGCGTGGTTAATTTGGTAGAAGCTGGAAAAATGACCATCTACGGTAACTGATATACGTCGATTAGAAAGGAAACTGGAAAGCCAAGAGCAAAGCTTAGGTGGAAGACCGTAAGAAGGAAGTTTGTTAAGAAGCCCATCATATGATTATAGTTTCATGCGCTGGTACAAGGTATTCAAAGTTATGCCCAAACAGAGTAATACTAATTTGAGCTGAAGGTCTTGCTTTTATATCACGAGTGTTGGGTACCTACATTCCGAATAATACAGTTCTATTATTTCCATTTAATACTTGCACAAAATTTATTAAAAAAATATATGTCTGCTATAATAAAATTTTATTTTAAATGAATTACAAAGATGAAAGAACAACATTTTCAATAAACACATTATTTATAATTGAGGCAAAGTTTACCAAACATAAAATTTTTAACTGGAGTATAAATATCGACTTTTTGTAAAAATGCACGCCTGCCAAATAGAAATATGTTTTTAGCACAAGTTTTTTAAATAAATTATGTTGCGGTATTATCGATAATCTTTTGGTTAAGCCCTTTAAACCCCTACAAAGATTTAAACATTTTACATTTCGGGGTATGGGTCGTGGTGGTGATATTCTTTGACACCCTCGTAGGTCATATAACAGTCCACTTGATTTTTATATATAAGACTCTTCAAAGTCATAAGTTCATATAGTTAAAATTAGTACACATAAAAATTTGTATTAAGGAGCTACCAAGTAATAAAAAATAATTAAAACACTCTTTCAAAAGTAAGACGCCTTTGGGTTAAGAGTTTACACAAGGGCAAATGGTGGTCACTTTTTACAAAGTAAGCGTCTTAGCTCCAATTTCAATATTTAAGGTTAATTGCATTATGGTAATTAATATATAAATAAATGGGTTTTAAATTCATTGTTAAGTCTAACCTTAGTGTAGCCAGATTGTGGAAAAAAGTACTCCCTCCACACAACATGCTAACGACGCACACAATGTGATCAGTACACCGAAAGAAGCCGAGCAATGCCGAAGTCTCCCCCCATATTAAGAAAAAGTTGTTCTACCACGCGACGCGAAGAGGTAACGCATACAACGTTTGCCTACGTCCTCAGATTAAGAACAAAACTTCTCCTTAATCTGGGGGAGACTTCAGCCTCGCTCGGCCCCTTTCGGTGTCCCGATCAGAAGGGACTGAAAGGAGTACTCCTTTCAGTCTCTTCTGATCGGAGTACTTTTTTCCACAATCTGGCTGCACTGGTACACGCCGAGATTGATCCAGATTTATTGTGTTAAGGTCATGAAGGGTCATGTTTGGAAGAAACGCCCGCAAAGGTGAATTATGATGTCTGTGAGGTAATAAACTGAACATGATTTTTTATGCTAACATCTAATGATAATTATTAATCCTTTTAAAGAGACAAATACATTATCCTACGGAATCTCCCATGTCGGGTTTAGAGACTTAGTTAGGAAAATTAATATTAGAGTAATAAACACTACTATTAAAAAAAACAAAAACGCAATTAACTAAGGAAAACAGAAGGTCGCTATTGCTAAGAAAAAAAAATGAAGTTGGTGGTTGTAATAAGCTTCAGGATACCAACAAAATAATTGGAGGAAAGCTGAAAAGAGCATAGGTTTCAGCAAGTTAACTTTGTGATGTATGCTACTAAAATGAAAATAATGTCGTGCTATGGCTGCTACCCCTTCTACCGGACCAACAAGAAGAGGGAAATACCACCAGCAGGGCATTTCGTTGATTCACCGGATGACGATCGGCACTCAGCAGTATCAGCCGGACCCCGGACGTTAAAGGAGTGGTTGTCAATCGCATTTTTTACGATATTTTCGTTTTTATGCGGTCATATTTATCACTATGGTTTTTAATACATTAGTAATTAAAAAATAAAATAAAAACTGTTATTAAAAAAAAATATGAACATCCTTAAAAATTAAGGTAATTAATAATAATCCTAATAATAAAAAAAAACACTCTTAAATTTGATTAATGAAAATCCAAGTTTAAATGGTGAATTTTTAATTAAAGCTTTCGCTGAATTAAAATCATCAACTCCCATTGTAAAAATCATTTCAAAAGGAGCCAGACAATCAATTCCAGATGAACTTTCATTTCTTCTTGAAAAATGTGTATCAAAAAATGACTTTCATTCTTGGATTTCATTATTTCTTTTCCCATACGCTGTTTTAGCAATACCTGTCAACTCAAAACATAATAGAAAATCTTCTTTAACAACATTGATAAAAAACAATTTAAAATCCTGGTTAAAAAATAAGTTTTTACAAACAAATGATCTTCTTGAATTATATATAAAAATATCAGTAACATCTAAAAAACCATCAAAGAAGAAAGATTCCAACAAGTTTGATGAGAGTAAGGACCTTTTAAAGAAAATCAAAGCCAAAATTGCAGATGGAGACATCAGAAATGCAATTCGAATTCTCACTTCAGATGATACTATCGCACCTAGAAATGAAGAGACTTTTGAAAAACTGAAAAAGAAACATCCAGTATCCGAACAAGATAATGATGTCGATTATTCCTTTAAAAATATTGATTTTTATTTTAATTTATCTGAAAATGAAATTAAAAGTGCTATTTCTTCATTTCGTCCTGGGTCTTCTGGTGGTATAGATTCATTAAGACCAAGACATCTTAAGGACTTGGTAAGTGACGAGCATGGTAACCATTCTTTTAAATTACTGTCGTCAATTAAGTCTTTTATAACTCATTTATTTCAAGGTTCAGTTCCAAAAGATATTTGTAAATTTTTTATGGAGCAAACCTATGTGCTTTTAATAAAAAAGATGAGGTATTCGACCAATAGCAGTAGGAATATGTTTCCGACGTTTAGCTTCTAAGGTAATATGCTCTCGTATTTATGAAAAGCTAGGAAACCTTTTTCCCCATACTTGGAACAAAATGCGGACAAAGCAGCAATACATGCAATACGTCGTTTTCTTCTTATTCCTCACGAATCAGTAAAGTTATTTTAAAAATAGATTATCAAAACGCTTTTAATATGGTTAATAGAAAAACAATTTTATCACAAGTAAGCGAATATCTCCTAGAATTTTTACCATTTATAGCCCAATGTTATGATAATCCGAGTTTACTTTCTTACGGTGATCAACATATTTTTTCTCAAAGAGGTATCCAACAAGGAGATCCTCTTGGACCAGCTCTTTTTAGTTTAGCAATTCATCCACTAATTTTATCATTAAATACAGAAATAAATCTTTGGTATCTAGATGGCGGTACACTTGCTGGAAACCCAAAATCGGTTTTAGATAATTTTCATAAAATAATCAGAGGCAGTAAAGATTTGGGTTTAAAATTAAATTTTGATAAGTGTGAATTAACTGTTTTATCTAAAGATCATTCCAATATACTATCAAATTTTTTAAGTGTTGTTTCTAATCTGTCAGTAATACCCATTTTAAATTTTAATTTATTAGGAAGTGCTTTTTCGTCAAATGAAAAAGAATACTCAATTAATAAAAAGACATAATTTTAAAAATCTCTTAGCACCAAATTAAAATTTATAGACTCACATATTTACTTTTATTTACTAAAATATTCCTTTACCATACCTCGAATGTCTTATTTGTTAAGATGTTCACCTTGTTGGAAATCTCCAGAATTACTTTGTAATTTTGATAGTGTATTACAAAGTTTGGTTCAAGACATAACAAATTGTGATATTAAATTAAATTCTTGGTTACAAAGCACTCTTCCAGTAAAATTTGGAAGTCTTGGAATAAGAGATACATCTACCCTGTCAATTTCTGCCTTTTTAGGTTCAATCAATGATGTGTCAGGTTTACTTTCCAAAATTTTACCTTCCTATATTCTTGCGACAGTAGATAATGATTTCAGCAATTGTTTGGAAGATGGTTATCTGTTTGCAATCTTCAAAATCAACCACAAGAATTACCAAAAAAACAGAAAGATTTTGACGTTTTAATTTGCCAGCTCGTCACAAATATATTACAAACATGTGCCAGACAAGTGAAGATAAGGCACGTCTACTTGCTCTTCAGGCCTCCGAAAGTAATGCTTGGATTAACGCACTTCCATCTTCGTCCTTGGGAAATTTGTTAGATAACAAAACATTCCATATTTCCATCGCTCTCAGACTTGGTCTGCCTTGTGTGGAGACACACCTGCGTTTGCGCGAAAATGCTGATATTTATGGCCTACATGGGTTAAGCTGCAAAAAAGCGCAGGGCGTTCTTCTAGACACAGTCAGATAAATGACATTATCAAAGAGCTCTGATTTTAGCTGAAAATCCTTCTGTGTTAGAGCCTCTTGGAGTTTGCAGAAGCGATGGAAAACGGGTAGATGGAATGACCCTAATTCCCTGGAATATGGAAAACAATTACTTTGGGACGCTACTTGCAGCCATACACTTGCAAAATCCTATCTGGACAAAACTTCTAATTTTAGTGCGGCTGCTCGTATTCCGAATAAAAAACATTTAAAATATAAAGAGCTTGAAGAACGCTTTATCTTCATTCCTTTTGCTGTTGAAACTTTTGGTCCTTTGGGTGATGAGGCTAAGGGTTTTATTAATGAAATTTGCAAAAAAATACAATGCAAAAAATCTCGAAGTTTCATTATCAGAATTGGTTTAGCTGTGCAACGGGGTAATACAGCATCGGTACTAGGAACAATCCAGGAAGACCTAGGACTTATGAAGTTTATAATTTTTAAATATAGATTAAGTTATTTATTTAATTTTAGAATATTGTTATTTGGTATTTATAACATTATATATTTTAACTGAATAAAGTTCTCTTAAAAATAAACTTAAAAGCATTCTCATATTACTAACTGATCAAAGATATTGCTCTGCTAAGCTTCGCAATACCCAAGCCGATTATTCTCTTATAATAATGCAATGTTTTTATCACTTTGGGTAATGCAGAAAATAGCTGGACGCTTGTACTGCATCCCTCTGCATGTCTCAGCGAACAATATGCCAACGAATCGCCATCGTCCATCGTCGTATTGAAAGTGGAATATAGGGGGAAATTATTGTCGTTCTCTTTTTATTAATCTGGAGCCATACCATACGTATCCTACTCTAGTGCATTAACAGTAGCATGCAAGCTTTTGCCTTGCTAATCGACTATAAGCTTTCGGGGCTGCCTTAAAAATAAAAAAATATGGACTTCTATTTTATATTATTGTTTTTTGTACCTTTAACAAAATTATTAAAAATAAATTAAAATTTTGTTAAAAAATGTTTTAAGGGAATGAAGGTTGATTTTAACTTCCTCCCGTTTGCGTTCCATAACCATTCCATATAAGTTTAGTTAAATTATTTTCTGTACAAATTTTGTCATTTTTAACCAGTTTTGTTTTAAAAGAAATAGCGTGCGACTTTGAAAAATATGGGCTAAAAAATATTTAGTTATAGTAGACCATCAGTCCACCAAAGAAAAAAAAAACCAATTGTAACTAGGATGCCTTTAAATAGTGAATATTCACTATGCGCTGATCATTTAATTGGATTACTAGAAATTGAACCTAGAAAGTGTAAAAAATTGCCATCTTGGAACACTTATTCTCAGTATGCCATCTAATTAATTTTTCAGTAAAGGCCCCTACTGCGAACATAGGAGGCTTTGGACAATTTTTTGGCGTACCCCTTCAAAAAAATAATAATAATTTTTCGCATTTTTTTAAATTTTGTCTCGTTTTTTCCCATTTTGGTCATTTTTTGGGTTTGGGGCTGGTGGGGAGTGCGGTGATAAATTCGGAAAGTTATCTGCCCCCTTTTGTTAATTCGTTTTCATATTCAGTAAGAATATGCAGTGTTTACAGGCAAGTAGCAAGAGCTGCTAGCATCAACGGTCTTCGTCGGATTTCTTATCAGCCATAAATTTAAAATTTTTGCTTGAGACCGCAACTTTTTTGAACCCAGTTTTTTAAATAAAATAAAAAATTTTCTCAAATAAAAAATTTGGGAAAGTAGACGATATTTTTATAAAAAAAAATTTATGTGCATTCATAGAATAAAAAAAAAAAATTAATTATCGAAGATGCTCAAATAAACCACCTTCCCGAGCCAAAAATAACCCAAAATTGTCATAAAAACGCCTTTGACATTTGATAGAATGTTAGGGCAATAATCCTAAAAAAAATTCTTAATTTGTAATTGTTTTTTTAAATTTTTACCCCATTCTCCTGAAAAAAATAAATTTGTGATTTTAGGCCCCAGAGAAAAAATCTTGGTGAGACCATGAAGAACAATTTTCTTTGAATTTTTATTGTTATTTTCCATTTCCATTACAGTTTCACAAAATTGCTTGGTAAAATGATCATCAGGGAAAATTTCATGGGTTTTTTCTTTGTAGGATCGGGATTCATTTTTTTTTAGCACTCTTCCCACTGATCTTTTGTAAATTAATTTGTTTGCAATTGTATTAATAAAATTGTAGGATTTTCAATAACACTTGCCACTACCATAATTTCCTTCATTTCCCTTTGTTTTTTTTATTGCCCATCATGTTTATGTTTTCTTGGAGTTAAACAACCAAATGTCAGAAAGTTTTTAATGACTCGGTGAATAGTGGAAATCGTGGGGTAAGTCTGGTTGGAAATAAATGAATAAATAATTCCTTATTCCCTATCAGATTTCCACTTGATACCATTCAATAATTATAATTTTCTCTTCCAGTTCGAGAACATCCATTATTATTAATTATTATTTTATTAAAAAAAAACTTTTTGGTCGCAAATAATCGACACCGTACAACTATAGCTGTCGAGCGTTCGATAGTAAAGAATTATTTCAGAAATAAACGTATTGAATTGATCGCTTGGCCGGCCGACGCGCGTCTTATAAGTTATTGTTTGCTGGAAAATTATTGATCGATAAGCAATGCGTGCGGCGTTTTTAGGTACATCCAAAATCGTCCACGATCGTCCTATGTTCGCAGTGCTCTGCGCTTTACTGTATGCGCGATATACAGGGTGATTCATGAGGAAATGTCAATACTACATTACAGGTACGTAGTCAGCGCCCAAAAACAAACATGAAAGTCTATATATATGTAGTTTTCAAAATACAGGGTGTTTTTATTTAATATTTATATTTTTTAAATAAAATCTATGATAATGTAAATATTGGAGTAAAAATTGGTATCCGGGGGTTTTTTGGTATGACGGATTCGAATCTAATCTTATTACGGCTCTTACTTGTAGGGGAGCCACCTATACGTGTTTTTACTTTTTTGAACAATCACATGTTTTTGATTCGGCCCTGTATTACATTTTTAAGTAAATTAAATAATTGTTTTACCATTTTTACGTCAAAAAGGCATACCTGTTAAAAGTTGATATGAGCAACTGTTTTTGGAATATTTGGATTTAAAAAATACGACGCATCTCATTTTATTATATCAAAATTAAAAAAAAAAAATAAAACAAAATGTATAATTAAACAATATGTATTTTAATTTTTAATAAAATTATTATTTTTAAATTATGTTCGGCAAAAAATAAGCTAGGATTCATAATTTTTAAAAATTCCACCATTTACTTCTAACCACATGTCAGCTCTGTGGTGAACACCCTGTATCTCGGAAACGAAGGCCTTGCGGACCCATATTGGTATAGACTTTTATGTTTATTTTTGGACCCTGACTACGTACCTGAAGTATTGACATTTTCTCATGAATCACCCTGTATAACCTTTAGAAAACTTTAATTTAGCATACTAAGTAACTTTTATTTTTTAACAGATGACAGACGGACGGGTATGCTGATAATTTTCCGCCATATTTTTTTTCATTAAATTTCCTTGCTTTAGATGGCATACTGAGTATAAATTGTTCAAAGGTGGCTAGTTTTTGCACTTTCTAGGTCTATTATCTAGTGAATAAACCGCAGTAATCCTGTAAAACCTATTAATAAATGATCAGAATATAGTCAATATTTACTATTTAAAAGGCATACTTGGTACGATTGTTCCTTTTTTTCAATGGGCTGGCGATCTATGGAAAAACAGATATGGAAGGAAACGAAAACGAAACGTATATTGAGAATCAACTTTTATTCTTAAAACTTTCGCACTGACTCTAAAATATTTTTCATGTGAAAACTACTAGTAATAATGCATAGAGATACTTTCCACAAAGACATACTGATCAAATGATATATGTATCTAAATATAATGTCAGCCTACAAAGGGCTTTCGACCGAGCTTTTCCATTATAGTTTCCGCTTAGCACCTTTTACGACGGAATATGCGAGTTCTCAGTTGGCAGGAATCCGGCATAAAATAGACCCGTTACACATTTCAGAGATATCAGTTCCACCTGTTTACTGGAATATAAATGCAAACTTTCCGCTGTTGCAGCAAATTTTGAATAAATTTAATTGTTGCTTTATTTGCTACGTGTGTACCACTAAATTAGAAAAATTTTGTTTTTTTATAAAGTATTTAAAATCCCCAATAATATAAAGAAATGTTGCAGGAAAACATGTGGCAACATAAGAGCTATTTTACCATAGTCATAGGTAGAATAACATTTCTTTTTAAACTTTTATAAAATAATAAAAATATATTTTAACCAGTTAAAATTTCTAAATAATCTTGACGATTCCGCTCTACTAATTTATAAAAAGCTAAATAAACAAAGCAAGTTGAGGAATTTTGTTGCAACAAAGCATGACGCTACCGTAAGAAAGCGTAGCGCATCCAATTAGAACTCGAGATTTGCGCGCCAGAAAACAACCACTTGAGATGCTTTACCGACGACGGGGTTAAGGGTAACGCGTCGGTAGAGAGTGCGAACCCCGCGTGCCAGAAGAAGATGTTCAGTAGGATACGTTGCCTGGCCAATTAAGCTTGTTGTCTGAAAGTTTTTTCTGTTTCTTACGATATGAACGTAAAAATTCTTTTGCGTTTTGGGAAAATTGCCAAAATATTTCCTTAAGTACTTGAAAGAACAATAGTAGTTTTTCTATGGTAATATAAATATTACTTTCTTTGTGTTCGAGACCAAGAAAATTGGCAACCACATCTCTTTGTTCTAACAGTTCATATCGTAGGTTTTAGTACAAAGGTGTACATTTTTCTTAGCTAGTAAAGCTATTCTAAAAAACTCCCTGTGTCAATTGTAATGTGACACATTCTACGTTAGGTTCAAAGGTAACTAGAAATAAAGTGTGATAAAAGTGACTTAAAAAACTAGAGTGGTGATAACAAAAGTGATTGGTGAATGCTATATTAGGAAAATAGTTGAGTAGTCAAGGTAACATCTAAACTTTTTAATAATATAATTTGTCAATTAATTATACCAAGTGTCACAGGAGTGACAAGTGATATCTGGTCTTTCAAAAACTGTAAATATTTTAGAAATTTGACTTAAAATATTCTGATTTTTTTTTGTGTTATAAAATACTTTTTATTTGTGCTGTAACGTCGTCGTATTTTTACGCTTATTGACTTCGCAGTCGGAAAGGCGATTCGGGTTTTTAAGTGAAGTGAATAATTTCTTTTGCTAAATTCGAGTGAATTTTTGCGCCAAATTCAAGTGCAAATCTTGTAACTTTTTTTTCTCATACTTTGTAAATCTAAGCCTTATTGATAAGAATGTAAATTAAAATAAGCAACCTTTTGGGTTTTTATTATTATTATGATATTATGTTAGTTAACAAAAAGTTTTTGTTTTTATACTATAAGTTAGAAACGGTTTAAAGATGTAGTAAATATGCAATATTTAAAATCCTGAAAATTTCTCAGCATTCAAAAAGTAATGTGTTTATTTTATTACTTTATTACCTAAACATTAACTTTAAAAGAGAAGAATAAATAATTTAGGCAAAAAAATATCTAAAGGTAACTGCTCTTAGTATTATGGTCTTTTCAAGCGTTTAATTTAAGTAATTTACTCTTATGAATTATAGTTAGTTCTATAAACTATATTATATTCTTAAAGTTTTTCACATAAGTTGTTCTAAAATTTAGCAAAGTTTTTGGGCCAATTTCATTTAATTACATTTTTTTGCCCAATATGGAATTTGTTTATCTATATCCTAAATTGCAAGTGACGTTTTTCAATTTTCATCAATTTATACATGAGAAGAGCACCTGCTACTACCACCGTATCCATTTTAAAATTAACTGTAATACTCCGAACATGACAAAGAGCAAACAAGTTAAATACAATTTACTGATTTGAAGAAATATTTGGTTTAGCTTTAAGTTATTATAAGTCTGACATACATTTTATTCGATTGAATTTATATATAACCAAAACATTACATTTAAAAAAAAATGTTGAGTACCCGTCAAAAAATTGTTTTGTAATCCAACTCCGACTAAATATTAAGGACCTTAAAAAAATGAATTAGATTCAGGTAACGGACATAATACATAAAATCTGCCTAAAATCTGTTGTGGAATCTAAAAATAAAATATTAATATTTAAAAGTGTTTTATTTGAAATAGCTACGTTGGGTTTTGGGTATAACCAGAAGTGCCACCAATTTGAAAATATTTTTTTAGACTTGCCTCCATTGACATTAGTATACCTTCAAATTTTAAAAATATCACCACTTTTTAAAAAAATAATCGCTGTATTTCGTCGTATAACACCCTTATATAATAATTTTATTTATTACCTTTTTATTTTCTTAAATGCATACATATAGCCGTCAAATTTTAGGGTGATGTATTGTGTCATCATATGCCAATTTTAGGTATAAAACCATCGCCCTACTATATTTAAATTGATCTAAATAGATAATACACCATGCGTTTAATAAAATAATAACCCAATTTCAAAGCTTCGGTTTAACCCTAGGCTTTTTATTTGTAACTCTTGTATACAGGGTTTGTAGAAAAAACCGGGACGGTCAATTATCTCAGCAACCATCAAACATAAATTGACCAAATTGTACGAAGGGGTAACTGGATATAATAAATTCAAAAATTGTACCAGCAACGTTGCTAAATTTATAATTTTCTCTGTAGGTGAGAGAATTTTCAAATTTTAAATGAAGTACCCTAATTTTTATTTTTGCAATCGATTGCCCCTATTAATCTTATTATGACCTAATATTATTGTTTTTTTATACCCGACAATTTCGAAGATATGGCTCCGGCTTTTTTTCGAAATAAATTATAATTAATACAGTACAACCAAAGCTGCTTTAAATTAGTAGGAGTGTAACAGGGCATGCTGAAATAAAAAATAATTATTTCAACGTTGCCAAGTTTATTTTCCCTACTCTATGGAATTTTAAAAGTAATAGTTTTATTAGTGCAGCCGATTGCTCTTGTCATGTCAAACAGAGAATTGTTGATTAGATAATTTTGGGAAAAAATTAAAACAGCCAATATAAATATAAAACTGTTAGTTTTATTACGAAGTGTCTCTTATCGTAAACCTTTAACAATGTTGTTTTAAAGACAGCTTAATCTACACCATTACATTTATTTATTTTGGGACAATCTACAAGATTTTAAAGGCCAGGTACTAACTGACTGTGGATATCTTGGATAAAGTAAGAGGCAGTTTTTTAACACAAATATTAAAGATTTAGAGGTTTAAAGAAAAATTAAGACCCCTGCAGGTGGCCGGTTCCATAATCTCGGAATTCGAGCTTTTTTGAAGCTGCTATGGATATAATACGCTAATGTCAATTAAGGTCATTCTCAAGGGTAAATATTTGCTTGTTTTGCAGAATTTGGTTAGTTGTGGTTAGTTGTGGTTAGTTGTGGTTAGTTGTGGTTAGTTGTGGTTAGTTGTGGTTTTTTCGCGACATCAAATATAATTGCATTTTTGAAGCATTAAAATTGACAAGGTTGCTAGTAATCCAATTAAAAATTAACTGAAAGTCCTATAAACGAAATATTTAAAAACCCTGCGCTTGCTTTCCAAATTAGGCTTAAAATCTATTTAAGCATGATTATGATTAAACGTTGAAGCCATTTTTAAGATATATGTTTAATAAAAAAAAAGAATTGGTACAGTTAGAATATTTACCAAAATGCACCATTTGGTGATAAAATTTTGTTATTATTATGGATTAGTGGCCTAGCTTTGGGCAATTTTATTAATTTATTTATTATTACTTTATTATACCTTTTTTTAAATCTTATATCATTAATAAATGTTTGGTAATTTGTCTGCCTTGTTCTCCAAAAAAAGTTTTTCTTGAAATACCTCGATAAACTTAACCGATTTCAGGAATTTTAAATTTTAAACTTGCGTGGCATGAAAACTGTGATATTTAAATTTCATAACAATTCTAGTTTTAACAAGAAACTAATAAAACAAAACTTAGATACATGTATTTTTGCAAAAGGTGGACACTTTAAATAATTTTTCTAAAATTACTATTGCATTTAAATATGAAACCTTTTATACCACCCAAATTTAAAATTAAAATTTTTGGGATACCTTTTTTATGTAGAACAAATTGGATAATAAGTGCTTGTAACAAATTAATAATATTATTATTGATAAAAAAGTTATGACGGAAAAATACCAAAAAAAATAAAATTGCCGGAAGGTATGCCACTAATCTACAAGAGTAACACAATTTTATCATTCTACTTGCACTAAGTTTCATTGGAATTAAAATAACTGTTTTATAAATAAAGGAAAATAATAAAAACAATAAATAATTTATATGTTTATTGTAGAAAAACGTAATTTAAATGAAAACAATTAGTCTAATTAGAAAATGGCGTGGTGCCTGTTTAAACATTAGTATTTTCATACACACTTTATAAAAACACAAACAATAAATAAGCCTGAAAATAATTAATAAAAACGTTAATAGCATTTGGGTTAGTAGTTGACCTGTTAAAAAAGTGAAACAATATTTTTTTATACATTGTTTGTAAATAAAATTTGTAAGGCTGCTAAAATAAACTATTTAATTACCATAAAAGCTACTATTTCTAAATTAAAAAAAGGTAGCATAAATATAGGCTTCATATAAAGTTATTAAAAAACAAAGTTATAAAAAAATCTGGTTGTTTTCTTGCCAAAGCAAATAAATAGTAAAACAGTAAATATAGTCTATTAGTCCAATAACTGAAGACCTGAAAGTACCCAAAGCTGTAAATAAATCTGAACAGTTTTCATTTGTGGCGCAATTCTTAGGTCATCGCGGTTTTTTCAGTGGGAAAAAGTTTTCACGATTCCGCTGAAAACCCCAAAACCCCCCCTTCCCCAAAATGAATTTCCCGCGAATTAGAAAGTTTTTTTGGGGACAAATAATGAAGATCCCTCGAAATCTAAAAAATGGTCTTTTTTTTTCGCAACCAAATTTTTTCGCAAAAAGCCGTCGAAAAATCCATAACATGCAAATTTTCTAAACTCCGGAAAGGGCAAAAAAAATGCAGATGGGCAAAACATTTTTTTATCAAAACGCAAGAAAGATGGTGAAGAAAATTCTGTGGTATCATTAAACTTGCTAAGGTCTCATTACAAAAAAGACCCTTTTGACCCAAATAACTTTTGAACAAATAAAGATATCAGATGGGGTTTTCCAAAATATTTATATTTCTTTAAAGTTTATTCCATATCTTTCCATTTTTATGTGACATTCCATTACCAAAAACAAAATAGCCGATTTTCCGATATGGACAACTTTGTTATTTTAAATGGAACACCCTGTAATTTTCAATATTTTTAAAATTTAATTTTTATAAAAAAATAAAAAGCTTGGTTATCTTTAAAAATAACGCTTTATTGACCACCAAAAATTGACTGTATGTCGAAAGGTATATTTATAAGGATTTTTGAAAGGAAGCGCAAAATTTGGGCGAAAAAGGAAAAGTGTTATTATGTTTGCCAAACAAATCAGTAATGAAACCCAGCGAAGATTTAGAAACATGTTTAATAAAGCTCCACCCACAAAGAAATCAATTAAAATCGGTACAGAAAATTCTGGAGTACGGATCTTTAGCCCAAAAAGAAATTAGTAAACAATGAGAATTTGCTAAATAAAACGTTACAAATTCTGGAGATAACTCAGGAAGATCCAACATTGTCAACAAGAAAAATCTCAAGTTCAGTCCATATTCCTAAAACTACAGTACAAGAAATCATGAAAAAGAACCAAATTAAAGCCATACAAAATTCAAATGTTACAAGAAATAAAAAAAAACTGATTTTCCACAAAGGGTGGAATTTTGCCGAGAATTCAAAATTTAGTAAGGAACAATAAAACATTTTTGGATAGACTGATAATGTCAGACGAAGCCACATTTCACCTCAATGGAAAAGTAAATAAGATAATGCAGGTTTTGGGCAACAGAAAATCCTCAAAATATAACGAACACGTTAGAGATTCGCCAAAAGTCACAGTCTGGTGTGGTATGTCAAAGCAAAAATTTATGGGCCACTTTTTTTCATGAACCAACTGTAACCTCTTGGACTTACGTTGATATGCTGGAAATATTTTTTTTCCCCAATTGCAAGAAGAAAATCTATTGAATTTCGTCTATTTTCAACAAGATGGGGCTACCCACATTATGCTAACATTACCAAGGATTCACTGACCAACGTTTTGGAAACCGGTGGATTGGAAGAGGAGGCCCCATTTCCTGGCCACCTCGTTCACCAGATTTGACTGTTCCAGATTTTTTTGTGGGGATATGTGAAAGAGGGGTAAAAGGGCCACTCCCAAAATTTAGAGCAATTAAAAATTAATATCGAAACATAATGAAAATATTCCTGAATAATTTTTAGTCAATAGTTTTAATAAGTTTTTTCGAATTTAAATAAGTGCGTCGAAGTCGGCGGTCGGCGGAAGGCATTTTCAACATTTACAGTAGTTTTTTAAAAAGTAATGTAACCTTATTGTAACTATTTTTTGTGAATAACCTAAACCTTTAGCGACCCTTTTTTTTTTTGTAACATATGAAGCAAATTTTAATTGTTAAATAATATTGTTGGTCGACATGCAGTCAATTTTTCGAAGGTCAATAAATACGTTGTTTTTGGATAACCATAGCTTTTGTTAAATTTTTTTTTAAAGGGGAAAGATTAAATTTTGAAAATATAGAAACAATAAGGGTGTTCCATTTAAAATAACATATTTCCTGTAGTGGAAAATCGGCCATTTTTTTGAGCTAATGGAATGTCACAATAAAATTGAAGGTACGAGAATAAACTTTAAAGAAAAAAAAAGTGCATCTCAAAAACCGAATCTTGATACCTTTATTTTTCCAAAGTTTTATTAAAATGGGTCAAAATTAAGGCCACCCTGTACCTTAAATGATTAAAAAATGTACAGGGTAATTGGTTATAAATGCACCCCCATTTATCTATCTTAGGTAAAGAGATAGGTGAAAATGTTAAATACAAAAGTTGTAGGGTTGTTACTGAGGTTCTTTTATAACGTTACCAAAAAACAATTGAACGTCGCCTTTTTAAGATATGACGCTAACTTGCGTTTTTTTAAATGGAACACCCTGTATATTGTTAGCTAAAATGAAAGATGGTTTTATCCCGATTTCAAAAATATATGCATAGTCGACATTTGGTTTGTCCGTTTTCAAAATATTTCTGTTTAAAAGCCGTTTATAAAATATAATTTTAAAGATTTTATTTTAGTGAAATATAGCTTGGTGGGTCCATTTTATTATTTCTTGAAGATATCGAATAATTTATTTGATATAGCGAACGGATTTAATTGTTTTTCTGTTTATTTAACTATACTCAATAAATCAGAAAAGTTCTCTAACATCTTAAAATAAGCACATCACCTTTTTAACAACGTCATCACAGAAACTTAGCCTAAAACACTATATAAAATAACATAAATTAAAAATAAAAGTTTTCGAAATGGTTACCATTTTCCAAAATACAACGTCTATATCCCCGTTTTAGTTTTTTCAAAGCTGCTTATATGGAATCGGTGTTTAAACGAAAAATATCTTGAATTAAAATATTCTGAATTTCTTGTATGCTTAAATTTCTATGTGAATTTACTTTCTCTTTTAGAGCACCCCACAAAAAAGTATCTAACGGCGTTAAGTCTGGGCTGTTAGGTGGCCGTCTAATTGTTCCAAATTTGCCTATCCATAATGGAAATGTGTTATTGATATTTTGTGGTAGGGTAGTTAAAATATTTTCCAAAAGTTGTTGATACCGTTGACCTGTTAATGTATGTTGATAAAATACAGGACCTATTATCTTTCCTTCTAAGATGCCGGCCCAAACATGTAGAGTTTGCCGCCCAGAAAATCGGATTGGCCTTGCTTGATGGGAATTAGTAGAAGCCCAATAATGCGTGTTTCTTCTATTATATATCCCACTAGTAGAAAAACTTGCCTTATCGGACCACAATATGTTATTAAAAAAAAAAGGATTTTTCTCAATCATTTGCATCATCTCCTGACAAAACCTCAACCGTGCTAGTTTATTGTCTTTGGATAAATACTGAACTTTTGTAAATTTAAAAGGATGAAAATGGTGCTTTTTCAAGTTGATTGTATTTTCCAAAAAGTCAAGTTTAATTCTCTACTAGCTTTTGGTATAGAATGTTCAGGGTATTCTAAAATAAAAATAATCTTAAATAAAAATGACAGTCGGTTTTAATGTTTTAGTTTGTGTAATTTTATTTTTTAAAAGCTATCAATGAAATTTTATGGATTGCTTTTCTTCATTAATTATAAAAATAACATGTTACCTTGGAAATATAGGAGAATGTCGAATTTTATATCATCATTTTCATTATTTCTTTGACTTGTTCTCACTTTGTTCTTAAATAAATTTCTATTATTAACATTATTATATACCCTTTTAAACGTGTGTTCATTGGGTAAAATTCTATCCGGATATAAAAGATGATATTCTCTATGTGCTTGTTTTCGATTGTAACCACATCTAACGAAAATTTCATAAATTTATCTTTTTCTTCTTCAGTAAAACCCATTTTAAAATGTCCGTATTTTGACACTAAAACATGATGACAACTCAAATATGTCGTTTCCATGGAAACTTAAATGATTGTTTTCAAGGCATATCTGACCATTTTGCAAATACTATGGTTCTGCGTATAGTCACTGCCATATCGTACGATGATATTTAAACAGAAATATTTCGAAAACGGCCAAACAAATGTCGACTTTGCATATATTTTTTAAATCGGGATAAAACGATCTTTCATTTTAGTTAATAATATACAGGGTGTTCCATTTAAAAAAACGCAAGTTAGCGTCATATCTTAAAAAGGCGACGTTCAATTGTTTTTTGGTAACGTTATAAAAGAACCTCAGTAACAACCTTACAACTTTTGTATTTAATATTTTCACCAATCTCTTTGCCTAAGATAGATAAATGGGGGGTGCATTTATAACCATAACCCTGTACATTATTGCCCGAGTAATGGAACAATTCGTCCGCCCGCTTATAAGTGAATCCATAAAGATAGCGGCTTTTCAGCGGTAGAGCGGCAGCTGAAATGAGGGGACTTTTGGGTTCCGCTATCTCAAAAACTATCGATTTTTTGAAAAAAGTATAGCGACCATTTTTGTATATTACAAGGCGATCTTCATTTCTTGTTTTAACAAAAATTCTTCAATTCGCATATTTTGGCAGATATTAGCGGGAAACCCATTTTTCGGGCCTTGAGAGGCCATTTTCAGCCCATTCCCACCTGTTAATGTTGATAAACTTAGACCTAAGGAATTGCGCCCCAAGAGAAAACTATACAGATTTATTTACAGCTTTGTCCCTAAATTTACTGGACTATATGATTAATATGGAAACACATATCCTAATTAGTAAATTGCGTGACAATCAGTTAATTTATTTTACATTTCTATATGTATTTCCAACATAAATAGGTGAAACAAACTGTACTGTAATATGTTTTCTTCAATGAAATTAGGTTTGCTAATAATTTTTTTTCATTATAAATGTTTTATAAAAGTATATTTAAATATAAACATTTAAGTTATTTTGCGATTAATTTTTTTATAACTATTTTATTCACAAAAACTTTGAGACCATAAATCCTTGTTTTTTTATGTTCTCAAACTATATAGAAAACTTTTAAATTTCATTGCTTTACTTGCTTATTTATTTGACTAAACTATTTTCCAGGCAAAATTAAAAAAATACAACGAACACGGAAGAGGCAAAACTTATTAGCTTAGTAGTATGTACTTAATGTTTTGGCTTAGTTTCAATTTAAAAATTAAATCATGATTTCTTTAATCACATTTTTAAAATCCTTTGTCATATTTTAAGTTTAAAAAAATTAATAAATATGTTAAATTATTATATAGACAGTTTGGGAAATCGTAAAATGTATTAAAACTAAAAACTTCTAAATAAAGCTTTTAGATAATACTACAAAAAATATATATTATATATTCTCTAAACAAAAAACCAAATATCATACAAAATATTAAGGAATATCGCTGAAAGACAATAGATCGCTGCCGTATCTGGGTCTTATACTCGTATATTTTAAGAATTTAAAAATAATATTTTCTTTTATTCAAAAGGTATAATACCAACAGACACACCGATAGATCTGCAGATTTACGGATCTACCTATAGGCAAAAAAAATAAAAAATCTTTTTTTTAGGAACCCCAGATGAAAAATTACTGAAAATACTTTTGGTTGAAAATTTTTGGACTTAAATATTCTCGTTATAGAATGAAGTCTAATAATGTAAATACTTATACAAAGCATCCTTTAAAATTTACATGAGATAATTGGTGGCTATACAGGGTGTCCCAAAAGTAATGGGACACAGAGCAACAGCAGATTCCTTAGGTCAAAATAATGCAATTAACGTAAACTTGCCTTATCCCAAAGCTGATAATAACTAAGATGCAGGGTGTTAAACTTTTAATTTTGTTCTCGTTTTTTTCGTAACAATTTTTTAACCAAATGACATAGCGGTACAAAATTGGGGATCCTGGGGTGTTTGGAGGCGAGAATTCAAATTCAACCATGCTTTTGTTGTTGCTACTAAAGGGGCGCCAGCTACGGCCTACCCCACTTGTTTTAGATGGCATAACTTTTTTTAAGCTTAGTAAATTGACCTGTTCATTAAAAATTACATATTCTGCATAAAATATATATTATTTTATATTTTATAATATATATATATATATATATATATATATATATATATATATATATATATATATATATATATATATATATATATATATATATATATATATATAATATATATATATATATTAAATATATATATATATATATATATATATATATATATATTATATATATATATATATTATATATATATATATATATATATTTAATATACTTTATTTAAACTTGGAGCAACCGTTTTCGAGATAAACGCACTTTAAAGGACCACGCATTTTTAATGAATAATGGATTTTGGCCAATTGTTTTTAAACTTTGCAAAGTAATTATTGTCAACACCCTTATCGAAACTCTAAACGGGCATAAAACCCGAAAACCTCTTTAACCCCCTCCAAAATCACCCCCAAAGGTCCCTGGGGATTTGGGAACCTTTGAGGGTGATTTTGGGGGGGTTAAAGTGGTTTTCGGGTTTTGTGCCCATAGTCACTTTTGATCAGGGTGTTAAGAACTATTACTTTGCAAAGTTTAAACATTAAACCCATTTTCCATAAAAATAGTGCTAAAAGTTGCGTTTATCTCAAAAAGTTTATCTAATACTAAATGAGTATATAATTTTGATGCAAAAGAAATTATCGTAACTTATTTTTTAACAAACAGGTCAATTAACTATGCTTAAAAAAAGTTATGCCATGTAAAACAAGTGAGGTAGGCCGTAGCTGGCGCCCTCTAGTAGCAACATCAAAAACATGAATGAATTTGAATTTCTCGCCTTAAAAACCCCCCGGATCCCCAATTTTGTACTTTGTTAAAAATTATTACGAAAAAAAGAAAACAAAATTAAAAGTTTAACATCCTGTATCTAAGTTATTATCAATTTTGGGATAAGGGAAGTATACGTAAATGGTATTATTTCGGCATGTATAAAAAAGCATATTTCATCATCAGAAAATGTTATGCAAAACCAGTTTGTAGAGTGCGAAAATTTTAGGAAGAAATAAGGCATCAAAACATACGATAGTGCAAAGAATTCTTGTGTTATTCACGAAAAACCAACTCATCCCGTACTACGAGTCACTGTGGTGCGCTTTTTAGTTCGGCGGAATTATTGGACCATACTTCTTTGAAGACGATCTGTCAAACTGCGCGTTTATTTTGGGACACCCTTTATTTATTCAGAAACACCCTTTAAACTGTCAATATCTGGACACAGTTAAAAAAATACAATTTTTAAAACATTTACTAGCAATTTTTTAATAATGTATCGTACTAACTAGGAATATTTTTACTAATTTAAATCAGAGTGTATCACCAATTTGCATAATCACCATTTTCATAGGTGTTTTAAAATTCTACATTTAATGTTATGAAAATATTTAAAATGACATATTTGCTAGAGCCTGTTTGCCACCAACGACACGTGTCCTAAATTTAAATATTTTTTCTGCTAGTGTGACCAAAAATTCAATTTTTAAAATAGAAATCCATTTGCAAATACACATATTAAATTTTACATTCAGATTTGTTTTATGCATACCAATTTCCTTTGTTTTGATGGAAAATATTAGTGCACAAAACTTAATTAAATTGATAATTTAAACAAAAATGTTAAATTAAGTATTATGTATCAGTAAAATAACTGTTTGTATTGAGCACAAGGGTTTAATAAAAAAGTATTGTTTGCATTATATATATATATATATATATATATATATATATATATATATATATATATTATATATATATATATATATATATATATATATATATATATATATATATATATATATATATATATATTTTATAAAGTTTTACTTTTAGCAACGCCACGATATTGTATAAAGTCTATATATATGACGCTTAAATTTTCCCTTTTTTTATGTTGGCAGAACTTTTTCTTTAAAACTTTTTTTCCACATATTTTTAAAGATAAAACGACGGGAAGAAAATTGACAAGTATGGAGGACATTATCCAGACGTTAAAGGGGATAAATCAAAGGGTAGTCAAAGTTAGTTGTATAACGTCTGTGGTGGCATTACCGCGTTGCTAAAAGGTGCCCAAAATGTAATCTCTGTAAGTTTCGGTGTTTGTACAGAGTTGATGAAACCGGGGAAACAATAGGTTAAAGCATTTGTAGACTGTCGTCAAAAGTAAAAGAAATAATGTGAACAACAAACAAATCAAGCCTGATTTTTATTTCAAAAATGGGGTTGTGGGCTGCGTGCATGTTGTGTAATAAGTAAAAGAGAGGTTTCCCGTCAAAGGCAGACGCTTTCAGCAAAAAAAAGCCCTCTGACAAAATTTTCCAAACCAGGAGAAATAATTTTTGTTAAAAAAGGGCAAACCTTTAAATGGGTTTTTTTGAATTTATTGGTAAAAAAGTTTTTTTTAAAATTAATTTAAATTTTTTTTAATTTTAATTTTTAAACGTTTTTTGTGTAAATTTAAAAATGTTTTAAGCGGGTTTTTGCCTTTAAATTTGGGAAAAAAGTATTTTACAAATTTAAAATAATTGAAAAAAAAAAATACCAAAACAAAAATTCCCAAAATAAAAAAGGGTTAAAAAAAAATTACTAACTGTTTGACCATTGCTTGTTCAAAATGAAGCCGGAAAAAGTTAATTTTTTTTTTTTAACAAATTTAAAATTTGGGGTTAAAAAAAATTTTAATTTAAAAAAAATTAAAACAAAAATGGCCCTTTTACATAATAATTTTTTAAAAAAGAATCCAAAAGGGGAGAACGGAAAAAACCACCCTTCCCTTTCTAAAACCAGAAAACGAAATTTTTAATTAAGGGAAAAATTTCTTTTAAAATGAATTTTGTTTTGGTTGTTAAAATTTTAAAAATTAGTGTTTGAAAAAATTTTTTGGGTTTTCCTTGTTTAAATTTTAAAAACACATTTTTCCTAACTTATATTGATATTTTTTTTTCTTAAATTATATCAAACACTTAAAAAATTGTCAAAAAAACTTTTTAAGGATTTTTTTTGAAAATTAGAATAAATTAAAGTTAAAAGAGAATATTTCACGTTAAAATTAAAAAGTTTTGATAATTAAATTTTTTTTTTAATCCTCAAGATAACCACGATTAGCTTGTTAAAAATAGTTAAGACCCACGAGATATAACAAGTTTGGTTGTGTTATTTATACTTTTTTTGATATAATTAAATTTAGTTTTTTTTTGTATAGGGTCTGTATATCAAAGACGTGTAAAGAAATGTTCAAAAATTAGCATTTTCATCATAAAATGACGCAAGGATCTGTTTTAATTTGTCAATTACAGACATCTGTGGAAAAGCAAAATTTCTGTTAACTAACATGAGTGTTAAGACAGGAGTTGTTCGTTTAAAATTATTTTGCAAGAAGGTAGAACCAACATAATGAACATAAGTTTATTTAGCCAATAACGCTTAAAATAAACATACTAAAATAAATGTAAATTTTTAGTTCTTTTAATGACTATTTTTGATCGTTAATGATATGATGTTTCTATAATTATATCTACCCTAACTTGCATACATCAAATTGTTTTTAATTTGCTTTTATTATTTTTCCAAAATTAAAAAAACCCTCAAAAAAATTTTAAATTGACAAGATTCGGAATCAGCAACCTGAAAATTCCTTTGACGAAATTTTGCTTAAATCAGTTGATTTTGAAAAAATTTTTTGGCCATCTTAAAAAAGGCATCACTTATTTTGGGTTGCCATTTTGAATTTTTAGAATCTGACTTTAAATTAATAATCAGAGACTCAAAACACCCCTCTTTATAAATGAGGTTAAAAAAAACTACACTTACTACCTTAATTCTGGTCATGGATTTGGATTCAGCAAATCCTTTTACATAAAAATCTAAAGTTGAATATAAAAATATCTGTCTCAGAAAAGTATATTTATCATTTTGAAAATAGATGAATTTAAACTAAATATTTAAAAAAAAAAATACTAAATCAGAATTAGGTGTGATTATTTATTAAAAAAAGCTCCATGGCAAGGTTATTTTTAAATTCTTATGTTAAGCTTTTATGCCCTTTTTAATGGGGTTTTTTAAAAAATAAAATAGTAGAGGGAGATGATATGTTTACCATCACCCTGACCCGGGTCAGAGTTTTTTAAAATCTTAAAAAATTTTTTTTCGGGGAACCGTAAATTAAATTTATTTTAAAGGAAATTTTTTTTCCCCCCCCGGGAACGCAAATTTATTTAAAAAGGGGGCGGGTGGCTATTACTATCTGTCAAATGTCAAATGTCACCTGTCACCTGTAAAAAGGGGTAAAACCCTGTCAACTGTCATATTTCGCGAACCACGTGACTTGGGAAATTTTAGCTTACGTAAAAGAGTTGTATCTTAGGGTTTTACGATGCGCTAAAAAAATGGCGCCTGTCACCTGTCAAATGTCCCCCGTCAACTGTCATATTTCGAAAAACCACGTGACTTAGGAAATTTAGCTTACGTGGATGAGTTGTATTTTTGGGGCCTTACGCATGCGCAAAAAAAATAGCCCCTTTGTCACCTGTAAAAATGTCAGCTGTCAACTGTCATATCTAGAGAGAAGCTGAAAATATTGAATAAACTGATTGGGACATAGTGATGCAGTATCATTAGCACGATGACTCTCGTCAAATTCGGACGAATTTAACACATCCCTATCATCTAGCAAAAAAGCTTAAAAGAAAAAAAATGTTTTTGAAAGATTTTCCCTGAAAAGACTTTGTATGGTTACATGAAATATAATGTTGACTTGCGAAAAGGGTTCATCAAGGTATTTTTTTATAAATGGTTTAAAATTTGACTATTATATGTTTCCTATTAAGATTGGAAAAATTGAATATGTTAACATTGACTCACCTGTAAAAACTTTTATTAAAAAAAAATAATAAAAAGTACCAAGGATTTACTGCAGCAAGAGTTAAAATTTGATGATAAAATTACGTTTTTAGGAGATAAACTTAAATCACATACTAAAATATCTGTTGAGTTTGTAATTAAATATCCTATTTCATGGGTTTTGGGTTTAAAAGATACATCTTTGTAATTTTAGGTTAAGTATAGTTAGTAGAACGTAGTATTGTAATTTTATGTAATGTTAGTAGCAAATTAAATGTGTTAAAAAAAAAAAAACCCTTTAAGAAAAAAAAACCAACCCCCCCTCCCATC
Source organism: Listronotus oregonensis (assembly GCA_019359885.1). Lineage (NCBI taxonomy): Eukaryota > Metazoa > Arthropoda > Insecta > Coleoptera > Curculionidae > Listronotus > Listronotus oregonensis. The sequence continues at coordinate 41,469 of JAHBCN010003699.1, read as the reverse complement.
CCCACCTTTTTAAGGGGGCCCCTTTAAAATTTCCAAAAAAAAGGTAAACGGGGGGGTTTCCCCGGCGGAAAAAGACAGTTTGGAAAAACCCAAGGGGGAAACCAAATTTTTGAACGGGTTTTGCCCCCAGGCTTACATTTTTTTTTTTAGCGCATGCGTAAGACCCTAAGATACAACTCATCCACGTAAGCTAAATTTCCTAAGTCACGTGGTTCGCGAAATATGACAGTTGACAAAGGGTGAAAATTTTTTGGACAAGGTTTTTGAAAAAAAGGGGGGAAAAAAATTTTGACATTTTTAAATTTAAGATAGTAATAGCCACCCCCCAAATAATGCGTCACACAAGATTCCTAAATATTTAATTACGTCAGAGTTTTTAAGATAAACGTTTTACCCGGGGGTCAGGGTGTTTAAACATACCATCCCCCTCTACTATAAATATTAATTATTATTTTAGCAGTAAGTAAAATAGAAACATCAGTTTATATTGTTTTGTGGTTTTTGGTCTATTTTTCTAAAGTAAAGCATAGAAAACAGGTTTTATAAATACCCACATTTTTGGTAAAGCGTTTGTTTCTACCATGTAACAAACTTATAAAAAAATCAATTTTTGTGTACAAAGTGTCAAAAATTATTTAAATTGGCCAGTCAAAATAAAAACGATCTCGTGCAACAAGTAAAAGTTTTTTTTTTTAAATTTTTGATTATTAGGATTGAATTTAAAACGTGTTCCCAAGAGTGACATAATTTAATCGATTTAAAAAACATTTTAAAACTTACTAAAAAACACCAAAATGGGTTAAGGATAGAAGCAAAATTGTAATAGATAAAACCTTAAAATTAGACAAAATTTAACAGACACTAAACAAAATGCACTACAATTTTCGAAAAGAAAATGCCATAAAAATTCTTTTTGATCTAACTAAATTATTAAAAAGCAAATATTTACCATGATAAAAAAAAATAAAAATTATTTTATAAACATAGAATGATTAAAACATATAACGCATAGTAGTAAAACACTACACTTTTACAGAGTGACAAAAATATATAAATTTGATATACCATTGTGTTCTGTTAGTTATGAAAAGACATTCATTAGAAAAATTTTTACTATCCAACATTTTCTAGTAAACCATATCATACATTACCAACTCTAAATATTTTTTATAAAATTATTACAAAACACGCTAATGTGTTTTATTGTTGTTAGTTGATTTTCAAGTGTTTATATAAAAAAAAAAAATCTGACATGGCCGTGGGCCTAGGTAGGTAGGCTGGTAGGTTTAAAGTGAGTGGACTTTTTACGCCCTCCACTGCGACCGCTCGGTCTATTGTGGCTCACACCTTTTTATATTTCTCCCAACAGGATCAGACCTTCAACGAATCTGATACCAGATTGGGAGAGAGTTCTTACATCTCCTCTTACTCGTGTCGCTACCGGACACAAGCACAATATGTATTCTGATGTGTTCTGGTGTCCCTGTCTCGTGGAGAGTATAACGAGCAGACGGTTAGATTTGTCTCTCCCGGTCTAGTGACGTGGGTAGACCAGATCCTTGTTACAGGAACCAGATGTTCTTTTTGAGGCCGCATCTCCGGCCTTACCATATAAAAACGGTCCCATCCGCTTTCTGTTCAAAGCCAGGGAACCCTTTTCCCTACAAAGGCGGTTTTTGTCCACCTTTTGTTTGGATTCAGGGATCCCTTCCCAAGCACCTGTTTGTTCGGGATGGATTAGCCCTTCCCCGTAAAACAGGCGTCGCGTCAGTGACTTCAGGGGCACCTTTCGAAACGGATTCACCCGTTTCAATCGGCGTCCCTTTGTCTGCTTGTGACCTTGAGTGGCACCTTTTGGTCACTTTTTTCCTTTAAAAACGGTTTTGTCCGTTTTCTGTTTGGAGCTAGGGAAGTTATAGTCCACCACGGCAGAGCCCCGCATTACCGCAGAAAGGGCCCAGATACTCTGAGAGGTCGCCCTGTATCTCAGAGGCACGTTGGAACGCTTTTTAAAGGGCACAGGATGTCATTCACTCATCAGCACGGTATGCTAACACCTTGTGTTAGGCCTGGTGTTTATCTTAGCTTCGGATCCCGTTTCCATACGCTAGCCAAAAGAGTTGCCGATAACCAGCAACCCTAGCGCATGTTCCAAAAGATCCTACTGGGCCCAACCACGACAACGACGTGTGAACACAGCGGTGGGCCTACGTTTATTACCATTATATTTTTATTACAATCTTTAAAACTAATTTTGTAAATAATTATTTTTATAAATATGTTATGGTAAATATACATAAATTATTTTTTTTCTTTTTATTAACATAGGGAATTACTTAACAAACCGGGTAGATTGGATTGAATAGATTTTACAACATTTTTTAGCATTCTATTAAAAAAGCTAATAACATTCAAAAAATGATATTCACAGAAACCGACACATATTAATAGATCCCAAAATTCTACTTAAATTATTCAATACTGGTTAAAAAGGGTAAAAAAGTCTATATATTAAAATAACAAAACTTTTTCGATTGAAATATTAACAATATTTTTTTTAAATATAGATAAGTTTAAAATGCAAATTATTAAAAAAATTATCTTAAATTTAAACAACCATAATTTGCACTAAATAACAATAGACAATTAAATTTTTGTCATGTCACAGATTTAGGGGTTTTTAAAGGAAGTTCAACGAATATTAGTAAATATACCATTTGTACTGTGTTTAAAATATAAAACACTATTGCTATTGCAAACAGGCGTTAAATAATTATTACAAAATAAACTAAACGCTTTTAGTATTTTGAAAAAGAAAATATTTTTAACAAACGTTATAATAAAAAAAATACTTTTATGTTTATAAATAAAGACAACTGTGTAGCATCAATATTACTTAATTGAAATAAAACTTGGTTGCTTTTAGCTAATGCTAAGGTTATTTTAGAAAACCCTAAAATCAATTATTATTTTTGTTTAATAATGCCAGTTTGCAAAATTCCTCTTTTTAAATGTTAGTACACATTTTCCTTTAAAAATATATAAAAAACTATCTTTTTAAAAAGTTTTATATCATAAAGTTGTTACCCTGTTATATTTATTTAAAAATATGCGCAATTTTACTCCAACAACGAAAAAGTCCCTTTAAATATTTATGAAAAATTCAGGTCACCCCAATAGAAATCCTACGACATTGGCGCATAGAATAGCTTAGCAGTGACCCAGGAAGATTGATGGAGCAATTTTTAAAAGAATTTACCCCTCTATTATTGGTTTCCCATTACATTTTTGAGTAAACCATTTTATTATACATAAAACTAATGTATATTTTATTACTTCCAGAAAGCTAAGCAATAAATACTGGAAAGCTAGTTTAATAAAAATATTCTTAATAAAATTTATGTACAATAAATACCTAGGTTATTGTAAAGCTAATTTAAGTTTCAAAAAAGGCTTTAAAAAAAATACGCTTAATAAAAACGGCAGCTGAAGGGGCTATTCTAGTGTAGAGGCATGGATTTTAGGTAATTTTTAAACTGTCGTAAAAATGCAATTAATTTTTTAATATTTATTTTTTATAAGTTATTTATTAACATTACAAAAATACAGAAAAAAATTAAAAAATTAAAAAGTTCAAAATTCAAAAAATTGGCCCGTAACCATGCCCACGATTCCAACCCTCCTGGAAATCTGAAAAAAACCAAAAAGATTATCAATGTAGAGTAATGTTGTAATGTCCAAAACTACGTTAAAGTTAAAAAAAATACAAATTGGCGGCTGCCTAAAAAAAAACAATTTTTATACCATTTTTTTTTATTGTTCCAAATTTTTTAAAATAGTAAAAATTAAAAAAATTGGGAATGCGGATAGTGCGGACTTGGGAAATTTTAAAGAAGACTTTCAAAGAACTTCAAGTAAACCCGGGCCAGTAGAACTAGAAAATCAGGCATGGTCAGGGCCGTTTTTGGACCCCACTTCCTCAGCTGCTAATTTTTTAAATTTTTATTTTTTTTTTTTTCCGTATTTTTGTAATGTTAATAAATAACTTATGAAAAATGGATAGTAAAAATATTAATTGTCTTTTTTTACGGCACTTCAAAAATCACCTAAAATTCATGCCTCTACACACAAAAAAGGTAAACATTTAAGTTTGACGATGCCAAATTCTTTCCGATTAAAAGAGGAATCTAAGCTTTTTTAAGGCTTCTGTGGCTATGAGTATAATATGTTAATGTCATTGGGGTTTTTTTTTTAAAAGGTAAATAAATCTGTTCTGTAGAACTTGGCCGCCCGTAAATTAATGATGAGTATTGGCCCGACAGCAAACAGAATTGCGCATTTTGTGTCCAGTAGTAAAGCGTCCCGTAAAAAATATATCTGCAATACTCTGCATTAAAGGAAAATAAAGGTATGAAGTCTCTTCGAAAAACCTTCTCAGAGGGTAAAAAAATCTAAATAAACTAGAGGACAAAAACGGCTATATATAAGAATAATAATAATAAAGAAAATCCTAGATATCATCAGTACCTTTTATGTCGAATTATACAGAGAATCAAGCGAGCAAACACCAGGTACTAACATACCCAAAATTCGAAACCAAGGGTCTGAAGAACTGCCAGAAATTACACTAGCCGAACTAAATGATGCTCTTTGGGAAATGAAAAATAACAAAACTGCAGGTGAAGACGAAATCGAAATTGAAGCCATAAAGGTTGGAGGTAAAACTCTTCATCAAACTATTTGTAAACTTTTCAACGCTTGCCTACTAAATGGTACAACTCCCTCCCAGTGGAATCGAGCCACTATAATCCATAAAAAAGGAGACATAGCGAAACTACAAAATTACAGACCCATAAGTCTCATTTCGCATATGTATAAACGATTTATAAGAATAATCACTAAAAAAATATCTAATAAACTAGACCTAGATCAATCCTGTGAACAAGCGGGCTTCCGAACAGGTTATGGCACAAATAATCATCTGCAGACGTTGAAAAATCTGATCGAACGGTGTATGGAATACAACAAACCTCTTTTCCTGGTATTTGTCGACGTATTTGTCGACTACGAAAAGGCATTTGATACTATATGTCAAAAGAAAATGATACAAGCCCTTACAGAATGTCGAGTTGACCACAGATATACAACTATAATTCAGAACATATATGGAAAGGCAACGGTACGTGAAAAAATTCACGAATACACGCAAGACTTTCGCATTGAACGAGGAATGCGCCAGGGAGATGTCCTATCGCCAAAGCTATTTACGGCACTTTTGGAATATATGTTTAAAATAATTGTTTTCGGTGATATGGGGATAAACATAAACGGCGAAAAACTAAACCATTTGAGATTTGCCGATGATATTGTTTCAATCACAGATCGTGTCGATGAAGCTAGGGAGATGCTGCGAAGGCTACAGAATGCGTCGAGAACAGTGGGGCTTAACATCAACACTAACAAAACAGAATTTATGACCAATCTTGTATTAAGTGAGGGCATACCGCTGAATGGTATTTTTTAAGACAAACCACCTCATATAAATATCTAGGCCCCGAAATCCGCATTGGAAGAGACAATCAGACCTGTGAGATAAAACGAAGAATTGGGCTAACATGGGGCGCTTTTGGCAAATTAAAACATATCTTCACATCAAATATCCCTATATGCCTAAAGAGAAATGTTTTTAATCAATGCGTATTGCCAGTACTTATTTACGGAGCGGAAACTCTTACCCTCACAAAACAGTCTGTTAGTAAAATACGCATTGCACAAAGACGAATGAAAATATTGATGCTGGACCTTTCTCTCAGAGACAGAATCTCTAATAACCAACTACGGCAATTGACAGTGCGATAGTGCGAACAACAAATTTAAAATGGAATTGGGCGGGCCACATAGCTAGGTTTTCGGATGGACGATGGACGAAAACGATTTTGGAATGAAGGCCTCGTCAGGACGCACATCGCAGTAGGGGACGCCCACCACGAGATGGTCCGACGACATTAGGAGAATCCGGACAAATTGGAAAAATGCCGCACAGGACCGGCAAGGATGGGTTGGATTGCGGGAGGCCTATGTTCAGCAGTGGACGAGACAAGGCTGAGTGATGATGATGATGACTTTGCATTTGTTTACCAAATTAGGCTTGAAGACTGACTTAAGAAACAAAATATTAAAATAAAGGGTACTATAGATAGCCAAACTAGGGATAAGATTGATGGTGGAAGAAAAAAATAGTTAATGTACGGTAGAAATTGATTTGGGGCTGGTTGTGCGCCCTAGAGCCCTCCATTATGAACTTGGTGAAAAATAGAAAACTGGCCATCTATATTTATTGATACACGTTGATTAAAAAGGAAACTGAAGAGCCAAAATTAAAATTTAGGTAAAAAAGCGTAAATAGAAGTTTAAAAAGGCACGCGTTAAGCTTGAACTGGTTAAAAGCCTTAAATATGTTACTACAACAATTTATTTTCCCCAAGAATCTATTATGTGATACAAATAAAAAAAGATTGACTTTGGATTTTTTGTGAAAGAATCCGTACTGTCTGTTATCAATGGCTTTAAAGTCAACATTAAGGTTAAAGTTACTGATATTTAGATAGCCTTAATAAAAATGTTGTTGTGTTTATATAAATACAGACTTAAAAATAACCCATAAATTCTTTGTGAAAAGTATTTTTTCTAAGTCAATTAAAATCTTTAAAATACCTCTCTGGGTTACAAAGTTGTCAGTAACCTTGCCTGGCACGCGGGCATCTCGAGTTCGATCCGGAGTCAGAGAAATAGATATGTGCCAACAGCCTTTTCCATGTCAAAAAACCTCTTTTCGTGAAAACAGCAAAATTAGGCGCAGGCGGACACAGTTAGTAATTGGATGGGGGCTGCCAGTAAACACCGTGTACCGGTGAATGTGGTTCGAAACCCACTTTAAACTACCCGTGAAAAGTTATCTGAATAAATTTTATTTTTATATATTTGGTTTATCATATCTATCTTACTTGTAAAATAAATAATTTAATGGGTAAAAAACATTTAAAAAAAATTAGTTCCAAACAGGAAAAGTCTAACACATTTTTCACAGGTATATCAAATACCTAGAATGTGTGTCTTTAATTAAATAAGCAAAAAAAAATCGTTTTGAATGAATAAGAAAGAAAACTTTGTTTTGTTTCATCTCCTAAAAAACCATTTATTGTCAAGTTTTTGAAACTAACTTTCATCGGTAAAAAAATGATCCTAATTCAAAATTTTATGCTTTGTAGTAAATTGAATATTTATCAGCATTATACCTATGTCACTTTGCTTTAATGAAACCTTATCAATAACTTTTAGAAAAAAATATGTGTCAAATAACATAAAGGCTCTACAGGCTGCAAGCTAGGCCCGTTGATGAGGGTAAATTCTTTTAAAAAATGTATCATTAATCTTAATACCTCACTAAAAGGCATTATTGATTTCTATAAAGCTGACTCTTAATTTTTGTAAATGAAAAATAGATGTATTACGGATGGTTTAAATTAGGCTTATGTTAAAATTATCAAAATGTGCAATTATTAAGCAAAAGGTTTCCGAAATGTAATAGTTAAAAAAAGACTAATTTTAAAAAATATTTCTTTAAGCAGCCCAAAAATTAGGATAAAAAAATTCATATTAAACAAAAAACAAACTAATTCTATAAAATTTATTTTTAATGTTTTTTTGTAACTTTATCAGTTTTAAAAATATTGGCACGTAAATTTAATATACTTTTTTTACTTTAAGTGCATTTTAAAGGAAATTTGCCTTATAATTTTTCTTGTGATTAGGTTCGATTTATATTTTTAAAATCATTAATAAAGTTTAACACTATATTAAAACAGGAGGTAATTTAAAGAAAAACCTATTAAAACATGTAAACATTTTTTTAAATTATGGGACGGTCCATGGAGGATTCGAGCTTAAGGAGTAACTAATAACATAATCTCTCTCTCTTATATTAAACATAAACCTAAAAATATGTAGTTGTCTTTTACTATAATTAGCTATTTATTCCAAGAGTTTTTTACTTAAACTACTCAAATAGCTTTTGGTAGGATAACATACCAAGTGACAAAGAAAATTAACCACCATGTATAAACATATTATCTAGTTTTATTAATATTTTTAATATTTAAGTAAAAATAATTTAATTTTAGTAAAAATTAATAAACTGCCAACATTATCTTCTGTAAACATTGTCGGTCTTTTCAGACTGTTTTTGAATATACCAGAAGTGCAAAGACTTGGTTATAATGGTCAGCTTAGTAACTTTCATAGAAGGCGAATTGTGGACAGGTTTATCAATAAGAAAAATTGGGAGAAAAAAACGATCTTTATGCACCATTTTATTATGTTGTTAGATAGGGATTTAAAAAGACTAAAGAGACATAGCTAGGGGCACCAGACGTCGTAGAAAAATAACAAAACGTCAAGATTGCTGACTAAGATTCTTGGCACTTACAAATCGCTTACCATCGACTACTAAATATCGATGCCACTTAAGTAAAGAATTTTGCTCTTTTTGCATATGTATAATCGAGCAAGTAACGGTAAGAAGGCGACGTGTAATCAACTCTTTAAAATAAATAAAGAGACGTGTGTATCGTACCGTGAATGTAGTGATATGGACTTGTATCTACTCTAGTCTTTATTAAAAATAATAAGACGACTCCTTGGTACATTCCGAAAGTAGTAAAACCCCTTAAAACGATTGAAGGTCCAATTTATAACAAGACCACTTTAAACTATAACCATTAAAGAAACTATAGACTGTATAAATTAACACCATATTAACCCTTATCTTGGCACTGAATATCGCCTGATCTCTGTCCGATGGAACATTTGTAGGACATCCTAGAATATTGAACTTATATACTTTTAGCCTCCAACAGCACTTTAACATAAATTAAAAATAGTAACATAATAAGGATATGGACCACTTCATCAGATCAATAACCAGACGTTTTAATAAGTGTATAAGAAACCAAGAACCTTTATTCCTTATTTAAACTTAGTTCTATTATTAATTGAATGAAAACGACATTAATTACAGCAACATGGCGGCAAACAGTAAGGCCGGTGTTATTGGTGCTCCCAAAACCTGTAAAGGGCAATAATTTGGTTCAAGTGGCATAAAATGTGTTATATGTGAAACCGTGTCTCATAGAATTGTGTAAGACTATTAAAATTAAAAATTAGTGAGATGGCATGTTAATTGTTGGGAAAAACCCGGCGAACAAAATTGATGGAAGCCATGATTTCAAAAAAACCAAGGAGGAATTCCGATCCGCGGGAGAATCATTCTCAAGTGTTAGAAGAACGATGATGTCTTGGAACTAAAATAGTGTTTTTGGAAAAAGTATTATACGAAAGAAACGAGCTTGTTAAAAATTTAAACGACCACATTAGCACATTGAAACAACAAATTAATGTGTTAAATCAAATTGTACTAAAAAAGGGCACAATCGCAGTCACAGCCTGTGGTTAACAAACCGAATCACCCAGATCAGGGATAACGGCCTTTCCGAGAACCAAGACCGTATCTCGCCAGCAAGCGCATGCATATCTGACGTCAATTTTACGCCTGCTAACCTAACACAAACTGACCAGAGAATACAACACAACGGGCTGAATCAAAAAGCCAAGGGTAAAGAAACCGCAGAAAACTACCGAACAACATGAATATTCTAAAAAAATTACCAACAGCCAGGATCGAGGGCTCTTTTGGAGGCAAAATCACAAATGGTCCTGGATACCTGGTAGGGTTGGCGAGGATAAGCAATCCCCAAAAAAAACAAAAAAGGGCCCAACTCCTGCCAGTCGAATTGTCGGTGAAGTGGAAGACACTGACAATGTAGTTGCAAATCAAAAACTTGATATTTGTGTCCAGGTACAAAACAAGCTATGCCGAAGACTTAAGTAAATATTTGCAAACGAAATTTCCAGGAAGGGAATTCAATTGCTTTGCAATTTCAAGGAGATGCAAACATACAACTCATTTAAGGTAGTTGCAGACTGCGATCTAAAAGATCAATTACTTGATGGTAAAAATTGGCCAAAGGGTATTACAGTTTTCCCTATTTTTTCCGGAAAAGGTGGCCCCAAGCGACCTACCACCTGAAAAAAAAGAATACATCAGTTTTACAGACCAAAGGAAGATTGGAATTTCAAGAAGAAAAACAATTAGCAGGATCAGGCCAAACACTTAGAGTAGTACAAATGAATGCTCAGTCGATAAATAATAAAAGAGATAGACTGGAAGTGTTTATGGAAGAGTATAAACCAAATGTAGTAAGTATTGGAACATTGGGAAATTAGTGATAAAAATGGACATAATGGTATTGCCAAATTATAAGTTACTAACCTACTATTGCCGACAAAACCATTCCTGCGGTGGCTGTGCTATTTATGTCAAAAAAGATGAGCAAATTGTTGAGAAGAAAATTAATGTAAAAATATTGTGTTGAGATGGTTGTTTGAGTTTTTGTGTGAAATTGACTCTGGGTGACTACTCCTGTTGTATAATAAGTGTATATCGACCACCAAGTGGTGATTTTATGGAATTCTTAATGAAATTAAACGAATTACTCTTGTTCTGCTCTTCAAGAGACCCAAACTCATTTATGTGGTGACTTTAACATTAATTTTTAGAAAATAGTCTAGAACAAAAATATTTGAGGATTTGTTATTTGGCTTTGATTTAAAATGTACATCTCTATTACCTACAAGATATCATTTTGGAGATGGTGTAGCTACAAGCTCAAAAATTGATTATATAATAGTAAACGATTCAACTGATGTTGTGAGGTGTGATGTGGTTCAAGGAAACATTGCTGATTTCACCTTACTATCGTGTTGGATGTAATTGTAAACAATCCCCTCAAAATATTAAATACACTAAACAAAAGAATTATAAAAGAAATTTATCAACGAATAACATAAATAACATATGTCATTTTTTTATCTCTTGAAACTTTTATGGATGTTTACGAAAAAAGAGATGTAGATAGTGCTTTTGGAGCCTTTTGAATTGTATTACCTATGCTGTGGAGGCAAATTGCCCTTTGAGGGAGGTAAATGTGCAATCAAAATATAAATCTTGGATAAATCAGGAAGTGGTTCAAGCTGGTAAGTCCCTTAAAAATACCTATTGGTTACTAAAAAAATCTTGTGGTTCTTTAATTTCTACCCTTTATAAAAATGAAAAAAGCCTATAAAAATTAGTAAATGATACCAAAAAAAGCCTATTACCATAACCTAATTCAAAACTCTACCAATAACAAAAAAAGTATGGCAGATTATAAAACATCATTCGCTAATAAAGCGGACCATGGATCAATAGCTCTTAAAGCAAATCAAAATGTGATATCAGATAGTAATTTAGGTATCTGAATTTTTTGTTGATTATTATGCAAAAATTGCAAAAAAATCTTTGAATGACCACTTTGGTCAAAGGCTTCCAAAAAATTGCCTGCCTATCATAAATTTCTCTTTCGAGTTTTTATTTTAAACCAACTAATGCTAAAGAAATCCTAAAAATATAAAAAAAAAAATTAAAAATAAAAATAGCGTTGGACCTGGGGAAAATACCTACTAAAATAATTAAGTCAATAGCTGGGTATATTGCTGAACCACTTTCATATATTCTTAATTTTTTTAAACAATAGTGGCAGGTTTCCCCCCCTACTTTTAACTGGCACTTGTTGGCCCGGTATATAAAAAAAGGGACCCGGGGAACTCCCCCAGAATTACCGTCCAATCGCGATTTTGAATATTATTTCTAAAATCTTTGGGAGGATCATGTTTGATCGCATGTTTGAATATCTTACTAAAAAGGGTCTCTTAACAAATACACAATATGCCTTTTTCCCCCGGGGGATCGACGGAGGATCCGACTACTGACTTTCTAAACGAAGTTTATCGTAAACTGGGGGAGGGAGAGTGTTGGGGGGCCCTTTTTTCCCCTTTTCCGGGCATTTGATTGTCTAAATTACGATTTTTTTTAAAAATAAAAACTACATTCCCTTTTGGGCCCCTTTGGGGGGCATATATGAGTGGCTGTCGTCTTACTTAACCGGGGAGAAAAAAAACTGTAAGGGTTTTAAATAGTATTTCTAAAAACACGTATGGATATTGGATTCCCAGGGGGTTTCCTACTAGGGGCCCCTTCGTTTTTTTTATATGTAAACGATTTATCCAATTATCTCACAGCTGCTACAATAACACAGTATGCAGATGATACTTCGGTGGTGGTGACTGCGCGGAACCCTGAGGGGAATAAATAAAAAAAATTGAGAAAACATTAACAGAGTTTAGATCTTGGTGTGATTTTAATAACCTTATACTTAACGAAAATAAAACTAAATTTTTTTGGGTTTTATAACAAAAAAAAGCCCGATATTCAGGGAATTAGTTGGGGAAAGGGTCTCATCTTAATGTAAGTAATGGGGAATCAAATTTTTTTGGGTTGTTGGTGAATGATGATTTGCGATGGAGGGCCAAATAGACTGTATTAGTAAAAAAATTAATAGGGCATATTTTGTTATTAGCCAAAGTCAATTTTGGGTTTGGGTTATCTCCTAAATATGTACTATACCTGGTGTATTGCCATATCAGCTATAATATTGTCTTGTGGGGTTCAGCAACTGATATACAAAGAATTTTTATAAATCAAAAAAGGGTAATTAGATTGATATTCAAATTTGCAATATCGAGAATCTTGCAAGACAACTTTTATTAAAAATAATATTCTTACAGCCCCTGCTTGTATATCTATAAATTATTAAAATATATAAAAAGTAATAACACCAAATTTAAAAAACATAATCATTTGTACAATACTAGAAAAAAAAGAACAATTTGTTGTTGAAAAACACAGGACAAAAATATTTGAATCTGCACCCTCATAACAGGAGTAAAACTATTTAATCACCTACCACTCCAAATTAAGGAACTTAGTTACTGTGTGTTTAAACAAAAAATTAAAAATTATTTAGCGAGAAAATGTTATTATTCAGTAAGTGAATTTTTGGGTGAAAAAACAGGTGGATTGGACATAACAGCTCTTTTCATTATGTTAACGTAATATTTTGTCCGCATAGTTGTGTTCAATTGTTTATCTGAGATATTTGTATTGTTCTTTTCTCTATGTTATATACCTTTTTTATTGACGACCATATCCAATATTTGTAAATTGGCTTACATGTAATATATATATTTGAATTTGAATTTGAATTTGAATTATTTAATATGACTAAATAAAGTAAATCCTATCATCTTAAACCATTATCTGCTACACATATTAGTATTTAACTAACAACATATATTGCATATGAACGTTTGCACGTTTGTAACCTATCCCCAAGAACAAAACAAAACTCTTTTTCTAACTATGGACCTATAAATCTTCTATGTGTTGTCTTAGAAAAAAAAATTAATTTCCAAATCTTAAAGTTTTTGGTAAAGCACAACATTTTACATGACAGTGATCCATATCGTTGCTCTTGACATATCCAAAGCTTTCGTCCAAATTTGGCATGATGCTCTTTTTAACAAACTTTCTTTCTGCAATCTTCCACCCAAGTTTTTTTCTTGACTCTCCAGTTTACTTTCCAATCGGCGTAAATCAGTAATTGTAGATGATCACTTTTCCAGCATTCACATAATTTCTGAAATGCCCCAGGGCTCAGTACCAGCGCTAACTTTTTTCTTCTCAACAACGACCTTCTCTATTTGACACTCAATCCCATTCATATTTTTGCTAACAATAGTACACTTCATTCTAATATTCACTCTAGCCAGCCTCTTAATTTGATTTGAAAAATAAACGCAGGATAATGCAGATATTTCTTTTACAGATTCTTAAATTATGTCTGGATTGGTGTGCCAAAAATCTGTCCAAAAAAAAAAGTCTGCCAATGCCCTTTTTTTACTTATGAGCAGCCAAGTTCTGCGGAACAAACAAACTCTCAACCTTGTTGGCGTTACTTTTAAAAATAACCTTCTTTGGCATAAACACATTACTTCCATAACCTTAGCACCTTTTGAATAAGCTTGGATTTCTCTTTTAAGGCAAAATTATTTTCCCCTCTAATCTAAATATTTTGTTTGTATCCTAAATTAAATCCTCTTTGGAATATTATTCTCATATTTTGGGAACTGGGTTTCCCACAACTCTTAGCATTCTTGATTCCATTTAAGGTAGAGCTGTAAGTCCTATTAATGAAAGCTTTATTATCTTGCTACTCGATGAGCTGTAAGGGATCTGTCGTTTTTTATAGGTATATTTACGTCTTCTGAGCAACACGTAGCACTTAGTGCCACTTTTCTGCATCCTATCCCATTACTTTGTTTGTTTTTTCATCCCTAGAGTGTCCAGACTGCGAAACCTGCTGCTCACAGAAGTTTTTCCTTCTTCTCTAAATCTCCAAATATTTTAGTACCATGTTAATAAACTACCTCTTACCACACGTAAGACACGCACTGTATATTAGTACTTAAGCCTTAAGCCTGGATTTAGATATAACCTCTAGCAAAAATATATTGTTGGTAAAAAAATGGTAAACAAAATTTCATTACGAAACTTAAGCAATTCTGTATCAAAGATATACCAATTGTTTTTAAAGAATTGAAATATTTGTCCTAGCTTTTGTTTTTGAAAAATTTGCGACCTACTGACTTCAGTATTTTTAAATTTTATGAGGCGAGAAATATATGGATTAGTAAACAAGTCCCTATTTTTATCGGTGGCACTTGCACGTGGAGAATTTATTGTTTCAGAATTTGTATCACATCAAAAATAATGATTAGAATTTCGCATTGACGAAATAATTAATTATCATTTATCTCTGGCAATGTTACTGCAAATTAATGTTTATTAAAGGCACGTGTTATTATATTTGACTTCTATTACCAATAATTACAGATAGCAAATTTTTGATTTGCTAACCAATAAATTGGATTTTAATTAAATTATTTAGCTTATATAAAACATTCAAAACTATTTAATGAAAAAGTTTTATTTTTATAGTAATAATAACAATAAAAAGCTGATAGTCGATATCGGCATGTAGCAGCTGGGACTATTCTTACATACAACCGTGCTAGGGATGCAGGGACAATAAACTATTTAAAAATTAAAAAAAAACACAACCAATGGAGTTAAACGACTAGGCACAATGATTTAAAAAATATATACAGATAAAATCCTTAAAAAGGTACACATTCATAATTATAAACAAATTTATAATCTATAAAAACGGGAAAAAGAATAAACATTTATTGCCCACTTAGAAGCCATTTTTTGTACTTTACCTTGACGGGGTAAATACTCTAGTTCTTAAAGTGCTGAGATATTTTATAAATTGATTACGCAAGATTAGCTTCTGCCTAAGGTAAAGAAATACCGAAGTAAAAAAAATATTTCAAAAACTGAAAAATGCAGTTCTCTTTGGCTTTCCATATTCAGCCAGTTGAGGCCCTAAAACTTTCTGAGATGTAATCAAACCTTCTCAAAGGGCATGTGGAGCGGCAACAGCAATTTTAAAATCTTTGTTTACAGTTTTTATTGAAAACGCTAAGAAAAAGACCGTACACATTGTCACAATTACTAAAGGAGACAATACCAACGATTCACATAACATTTTCCTAAACTTTTGGACACTACATGGCGATTCGCTTGCAGGAGCTTAAGGATAAAGAAATACTTTTTAATTAAAATATTCTTATAATCTGTAAATTTTAATCTCTTATTAATTATCAGCCCCAACAATTTTACGCTATTCTCAATAGGTAACAAGAAACCCTACAACTGCACCCTCATAAACGGTACCATACGCTTGACCCCGCCAAAGTAGATAATCAATTATTTATGCATATTCAGTTTAAGATTGTGCCGCTTTTACCTTACTAAAACGCTTCAGTTTTCAATTCATCATATACTTAGCAATGTAATGCTAGTTAGGCAGAAACCTAAAGCTTAGCATAAGCTTAATATTGGCCATATTGAATACTATTAAGAACAATAAGAAAGTAGTTTCTTGGACATATGGCTCCCAATTAAAAAAATAATAGTTACGTAGTTAAAGGTATGCTTTTCGCTAATCGCATTAAAATTACGGGGTTTCCAAAAGGATGGAAACCTCGGGTTGGAACCGTACATTTTCACCCTTTGGAAACCCCGTAATTTTAATGCCCTCAAAATATTTACTATGACAAGGCTTAAGAACCTCTACCATTATAATATTATATTTGCAGTAGGGCGAAAATACTGCTTTTTTAACTTCTTCTTACTCACTTTAACTATCGCTCAGCGCCGCCGTGGTATGGCAAAACTACTCATTCGAATTTTACAAACCAGTGAACTAATGGATGGCCTTTTTTTCTTTGTCAAAAGGTATCTGATTGGCGATTTTTGAATATTATGGCCAGGCCTACATAGATGACATTTTTAAACATTATTTAATTTTTTACTGTTTAACATCTTTTCGTATTAATATGCTTTACTAGTCTCATTGGGATTAGTCTGTTAGATGGCGCCAGAGTTATTTAGATATCTCCTTACTTTTGTAAAGGATTTGTCAGTCGTGTCTTGGCTTACAGCAGATGTGACCATCCCCAACAAGGGTGAAACATGTAGCCGACTTAGCCACACCCGAAGTTTCCATCCTTTTGGAAACCTCGTAATGTAATGCGATCAGCAAAAAGCATACCTCTAACTAAGTAATTATTATTTTTCAATTGGAAGCCATATGCCCAAGAAACTATTTTCTTATTAAATTATATAACAAGACTCAAGAACCTCTACCATTATACAATTAAAAATATTCGCCAGGTACACAAGGAAGAGAGGTCCCAAAATAGATCTTTGTGGAACACCCATGGTGTCAAACGCCTTTAAAAAACTTATGATGTATCGAACACATTAACCTGTTTGTACACAATTTTCTCAAGTAGTAGAATTCTTAAGCCCATTGGTCTTAAAAAATGGTATAACATGGAAGAGTTTCCAGGATGAGGGAAAGTAGCTGTTTTTAAGGCATACATTTACAATATGAGTTTTATATTATTTAATTTTGGGACAGCACGTAATTTAGAATTATTTTTAAAAAATAAGAGCAGTAGGAGTAGAACTGCTGGTTTCTGATCGCATCTAAATTCTATTCGCTTCTTGCTGCCTCGGTTTAGCTGCTACCTTTCTCGCACATAATGTTTTGCTTTCTTTATATATAAAATAATAGATTTTTGTAAAATTTGATCTGGAGGGCCAGGAATACCTTTAACAGGTTAATTTTAATTTAGGTAGCTAAGGAGACAATCGTTTTTTGTTTTTTCGGTTTCTCGAGACGAAGTAAAAATTGAAATCTTAATTTATTCCTAGTTAGTTTTATAAGTTTTTTTTGGAACGAGGGTGACTCGTTAGCATATTCAGAAAGGCCATTTTGCTCCAAATAATAACTAACTACAACTAACCACAACTAACCACATAGTAGATTTTTAGGGTAAGACAGTTTTCAAAATAAACCTAATAGATTATTTATTTTGTTGTAAACCCGTAAAAGTATTGTTTTAGTGTTAATAAACTTGCCCAGAAATACCTCAAAAATTAAAAAAATATTCTAATATTCTATCAAAATAAGCGATATTATACCAATGGTCCCATTTAAAATTTAAAAGCAGTATTTATTTTCGGTCAAACAGGAAGTGAGACAAAACATGTGTATAGGTTAAACTATGTATATTTGTAAAAGCGTAAATAAGTTAGTTTAGGCCAAATTATAAAAATAGGGATTAAATAAATAATTTTATTTCATACTATCTGGTAGACCTTAGACTACATTATCAATTTGAGTCCGGTAGGTTAATGATTACGGCATCAGAGCCTGTAAGGGTCGCTAAGTAACACTTACTGGACTATTTTAGCTTTACAAATCAAATTAGACATTTAAAAATACGTCAACATGACATTTTTTTCCAATTGTTTCACTTCATGACCTTTTTTTCACTGACAAAACAGTTGGTATTCTTTTTCATACCTCGCTCCCGACTTCGTAGGAATCAATTTTTTACTTGCCTCATGCGATTTCGACATTATTATGTCGAGAACAGTAGAACAATCCGCAACGTTTATGACGTTTATTAAAAATATATATATATATATATATATATATATTATATATATATATATATATATATATATATATATATATATATATATATATATATATATATATATATATATATATATATATATATATATATATATATATATATATATATATATATATATATTTATAAACCAGCAATAGCAACGACTGTTGTCACAGGGAAAAGTGTAATGCGATTTTCAGTTAATAATGTGAGTTTTTGATTTTTGGAATCAAATAATGATACAGAACGGACTTACAGTGTAAAATAAAATACATAACGATACACGTCCGGTAGGTTACTTGTTACAGTTCCTCGTTTAGACATTCTTGACTTGGCTAATAGTGTCGCCTCGTCCATAATGTCTAACTCGTACTGCAACAAGTATCCTATGGAACTTATAACGTAAATTGCTATTGAAATTTGTTAACCTACATCATTTTTGACAAATGTAGGTTATATCTTTAGTCATATTAATATAAAGCAATTACTATTCTTTTGTTTAATTTTTTATACCTTTACTACATTAATAAAGCACAAATGACCTATTAAGACCAAATTTACAAAAAAGTAAGTCATTCATAATATACTTTTGAGCCAATGTTACAAAAAATATATTTATTGGGATCTTTTAGAACCTTCGTCAATAGCCGATTGGGTAAGCAATAAATTTTTCATTAGAAAACAAGTATTACCTTTTTATTGCCGAGATTCTTAATTTTGTGATTATCTTCAAACTCAAAAAAGCATAGCCCATTTAAAAGTTTATTCAACAAACTGAAAAAATACAGATACGTTACTTAATCTTATTTAATGGACGTAATAACTCCATCTTTAATCACATAGATCTAACAATTCTCGTTCTTTCATTAATCACTGGAAATTATCTTTCCCCTTTCTTAAGAAAATAAGTAACTTAAGTTTCCAAATTCGGATTTAATGCTTAGATTAATTGAGTAATCTACGGTTCTTTTATTTCACGTGCCGTGAAACACTGCCATCCATTAATTCTTTTTAAGCTGAAAAAATAATTATTATACCTTTAATACAGTAGAAATCTCCAAATTACCTATGATATGACTGAGAAGTGTTTTTAACTATTCTACTTGGTATATTAAAAAAGATTTTCTTAAGTATATCAATAGGTTTTTGAATTACAAATTCATTTTAGTTTTTGTTGATTCTACTGGAAGTAAAAACAATGTTATAAAATTTGTTTTCAAAAAGTATTTTATTTGTACAAATAATACAAATAGAAAGGAAGACACTTTTAGACATAGGTTTTTGTTACATTTTAGCCACCGAATTTAAAAAAAGTAGTTAAAAATATGACAATTTATTAAAAATTACCTAACAAATTTAAGGTAAAACTGATTTCTGAAATTGTCTTTTTTATTTTTACGTTTTTAAATATTTTTAAAACAGAAACAAAATAGGTTTATTTTTAGTCATCTCGAAAAGTTGATACTCAAAGACTGGTATAAACAGCTTTACAAATCATCTTAGAGTCTTGCACTTGGAGTAGTATATATTCTTAACAAGGTTAATTAAATTTGGGATTCTGTAACCCTATATAGTTCTAAACAATCTTAAGAGGATTTACCATACAATAGGCATTCGGACCAAAAAACCTTATACGGTTTTTATGACCTGCAGGGAATCTTAGGTCTATTAAAACATTAATTTAACTTGTATTACAGGTTTAAAAACGGCTAATTGCTAATTGCAGTTGTTATGTAACACTTATAATGTTTAATTTTTTTAATAAAACATTTTAATACTGCCAGTCCAAATGGACAATAAATTACCTTTTGCTTATAACCATAGTTTAAAATGTTGTTAAATGATGAAGTGTGGATTCTTAATCACAAAAACATACTTAAATCAATTTTAGGTATTATTATAGTAGCAATAATTAAGCAAGTCTAAATCAGTTTTTAATTTAAGAGTTAAGGATTTAATTTGTTAACTGCAACAGATAAATAGGATATTTATGCTATATGACGTATAATTAAAAGAAAACTGTATTAACTCTATTTATAAGGCAAAAACAGTTAAAAATAAATTTAATTTTAAAAAGCAACCAGTAGTTATGTATTTTTCCTTCGACATCTTTGATGAAATTGGCAATAATAGGCTAAACATCTAAAAATCTGGTACTAAGGGTACCTAGTACTT
Source organism: Listronotus oregonensis (assembly GCA_019359885.1). Lineage (NCBI taxonomy): Eukaryota > Metazoa > Arthropoda > Insecta > Coleoptera > Curculionidae > Listronotus > Listronotus oregonensis. Next base: position 21,123 of record JAHBCN010003699.1, on the reverse strand, counting down.
AGCTTTTATGGAAACCCAAGTTGGCTTTCCTAAAGATAAAAAATGCAATTTAAATAATTAAACTGTTAAGAAAATACAAAAGTTAAAATGCTTTTAATTTTGGAAAAATAAATGAAATTTAGATTAACCCTGATTTTTTGTAGCATTTTAAAATTTAATACATAAACTTATTGAATCTTCACAAAGTCAAACAAAATTCAACAAAAAACTTTGTATTATTAACCAAATAGCAAGAAATCCCAATAAATAATTTATTAAAGAAGAGAAAGCAGACACACACAAGAGTTTTATACTAGTATGGAATAAAAAAAACAGCTTTAGGTTTATAAACAACATTTTAAAAATTAAAAATTAAATAGATAAATTAGACTGTAAAATCATATTTATAAAAAATGTTGACTTGGTTAGTCTGTTAGATTTACTGTTACTGTTAGTACATAAAACAGAAAACCAGAGATGTAGGGCGTTTATATAATAAACTGGGCAGGCTGTAATGGAAAATATATGGTCAGTGTGGAAAAAAAACTAGACTAACTTAAATAAAGAAAATTAATTATAAACAGTTTAAAAGTCACGGGCATTTTTACTCATCATGGTGAAAGAAAAAATTATTTTATAAATTTCATAAGTGTTAAATTACTTTACAGAGAAAATGAAGGTTGAAAACTTAATTTCTAGAAACAACTAAAAGTCATAAAATCCTCAGTAAACAGCAAAGCCCTTTCCTTTTCCTAGATATACCTCTTATAAATAAATATATAGCCACATTTGGACATTTGAGAAATAAATTATAATCTAGGGGTAAAAATTCAGATAGAGATATTTGTTAAAAAGTCTTGTTTTTAACTTTTTTAGCTTTAGTATTTTACTTACTTTTGACAATGTCCTAGCAAAGCAAAACCATTATAGAGTAAAACTCTATTAAAGTTTAAAATATTAAGAGGCAAATTTTTTTTATTTAATCGCAATATTAAACAATATTTTACCCAGCAGATTAATTGCTACATAATACAAACTCTATAATTTAATAATAATTTGGAAAAATGCTTAAATAGGAAATATGCGTGCGTTCGTGAGTACATGCGGTGTTGCTTATGCATGTGCATATAGGTTTAACTTTGCGTGTACTGAGAAACAATAATATGTTTGTTATTAAATAGCATTTAGTATTTTAAGTAAATAATATTTAATTATAAAAATTAAATATATTTTAGCAAGCATATTTAAAATGAAAAATTTAATTTCACTTTCTACCACGACGAACTAAACAATTTAAAGAAACACTGTATTCTGCTTAAGAATGCACCATAAGGAAAACGTTTTTAGTAATAATTTTACGAAAAAAAGTAATTTTTAATAAAAAGTTCTGCATAGTCTTATACCTAAAATGCAATTATCAGTTTTTTTTTCAGTAATAAACGAGGGTTTTCAAAAAAACAATGGCTTAAGAGTAAATTATCTTTATTTTTGACAATTTGAAAATTGTTATAAAAACACATTAATCAAAACTAAATACTACGTTTAAATATGCAATTACATCCAATTTTATAGAAAATATCTTCTTTTATTATCTACAATAGCAACAGTTAAATTTGCAAATTTAACTGTTGTAATGTGAAATTTAGGTTTAACTGATAAATAAATGAGTTCTTGATAGCAAAAATTGTTTGGCAGTGAACGTTAAATAAAATTTGTTAACATGCCGGTAATATCTAGTGTGAAAGAAAAAGTAGAAATTGTATTAATCATTGGTGATGATTATAAAACTTATCGTGAAGCATCGTGATATTGTATTTTTAGCAATTTAATCTAGGAGCGAAGATGCCCTTTCTCGCAGAAACAATTTAGGTTTTTCACTGCAGATAACATTGCATTTAACTTTACCTCCTCACTTGCACCAGGTTTTTTTCGTTTGTTTGTGAATTTATTATTAACATCCCTACATGATTTGAATTTTTTCATAATTCACATTACCGATGTATGGTGTATATTTTTTTTCGGATGCCTGTTGTTAAATATTTTAGTTGCTTTACGATGAGTTTTATAATCATAACCAAACATTAACACAATTTCTATTTTTTCTTCGACACTAATACCACAAACAAATTTTATTTGACGTTCACTGTCAAAAAATTATTGCTATCAAGAAATCATTTGCTTATTGGTGCATTCTAAATTTCACATAATTACAGTTACATTTTCATTTTTATTGTAAATAAAAAAAGGAAAACAGATTTGTTTTATGTAATTGGATATTATTGCATATTTAAATGAAGTGTTTACTTTCGATCAACTTTTCTTAATAACAATTTTCGATATTGTCAAAAATTAAGGGTAATTAAATTTATTCTTTAGCCAAAATCATACTTTTTTAAAACCTCGTATACGACTAAAAAAAATAATATCTGATGATTGCGTTTTAGGTTTAAGACCAAACAAAACTTTTTATAAAGAACAATTTTTTAAATAATATTAATGATAAAAAAGTTTTACAAAGTAACTTAACTAAGTTTATGGGTTAAAAAGCTATAAAGGCACAATTTTTTAAACAGGGTCCGGGAAAAGAACAAATTTTAAATTTTATAAAATTTTTAACTTTAAAAGCAAAACAAAGGAACATTTTTATTCTTAAACAAGAAAGATGGGGTTTATTATGCTTTGAATATGGTTGCGGCAAATAGACCGTCACCTTTCAATAATTCTTCTAACTGGAAAATTATTCTCATTATATTTTGAAGAACTTCCTAGAAATAGCGTGGATTTCATTGGCATATTTGTTTTTATTTCTTGAACAGTTGCGATCTTGTATGTGAAAATTCAAAATTTTTTTAACATTTTGTGTACTTAGCTCAGATAAATTTAAAAATATATGTTATAAAAAACAATTTTTTGGACTAGCGATAATTGCATTTCTAACTCTGTCTTCGTTCAGTGCATTGCAGGCAGATCTTGGCCGCCACTTGACTTCTTGTCTAAAACGGATCCTCATCTCCTCCTATTTACGAATCCAAACTGTAATGGTCTTCCGCTGCGGACACTGTCAGTCATTAAATTGACGTCGAAAACACCTTTGAACGGCTATAATGGAATTATATTCAATAAATTTTTCGACACAAAAAATGCGATGTTCTGTTAACCAACGCGGCATTTTGACAACTGTCAACAATTTTAATAAACTTTAAAGCCTATTTTTCCCAAAAAAAAAATATCGCCATAGTGAATACTCGATACATTTTTTTATATTAAAAAACAAAATAGGTAAACATTTTCCGGACCCCGTATTTAAAAATAATTTCATCAGGAAAAATTGTTTGTCTATATAAGCTGACTCAAAAAAATAGGGTGAAGTCGGATTTTATTAAAACAGATCCTATGAGGATCAAAAAAAGTAAGGGTTTTAGCCAAAATTATGTTTTCTAAGGGAAAATATATATGGGGTCTGTAGGTTATATTATTCTAGTTTCTACTGTTTGACTTTACAGATAATTCTTATATTAAGAACAAAGTTATTCTGATATACCAAATATGATACGCGAAGACTCTTAAATATCAAATAGAACATTTTAAAAGTAAATTTGGCTTTTGCACATTGTGTTTATTGATTTATTTTTCTTATAATACGGGATGTACTTTTTTTAAAATAAATTTATTAAAAATAAATCAAAAAACAAATTTTGTAAAGCTTAATTATGTTCTTAATAGTAAAGTAAAAAAAAACGTTAAAAAATATATTGATTATAAACACCTAATAGCTATTTTCGATTTCTATTTATGGATGATACTGCCATATGTAACAAAGGACAAAAAATATTTAAAATATTATTTAAATTTGTTACCAGTTAGGACCTTCTGGTTTTTATATTTTAGTTTGTAGTTTTTATTTCTTTTAATTAAAATATATATTTTTAATACACTTAAAATTATTTGACTATATTTAAATAACTCACGAAGTTCATAATTTGACATTTTATTTTGAACGTGTATACACGAAACAAGAAAAATATAAAAGCAATAACTTTATAACAATGTTACTCCATATTGGATTTTACAACTCGACTTTTATTTGATTTCATGACAAATATAACATTTCCAATTTCCAGCAGGCAAACACAAACAATCCAAAAACCTAAAAGAGAATTCTAATAAAACAACGTGTGTTTGTCGAAAATTTACTGATTATTATTTTTAAAGATTTCTAAGCTTTGGCCTACTTTTAAAGAAAGTTTGCACCTTGCCGAATGCTATTACTTTTATTTCTATGGCCATTTTTTATAAGAAACATTATCTTAATCTTACTTTATTACCAGCTTGAATGTGTTTTGGTTATGGTTCTAGATAATTAACAATTAATATAACATATTATATATTATTAAGGTAAAAAAAAAATATATAAAGTAGCTTAAAAAATTATTTGGCTTTTCTCCAGAATAAAGATAATTATATATTATCTTATAACGGGTTGCCAATGTTGTCAAGTAAGTTTATTTTCTATTTTTATATAATTTTATTAAAATAATTGTTTTATTATAGTACTTAAAAACAAATCAATTTTATAAAGAATTAAATATTTTTATGTCTTTTCATGTTATTTTGTTACTATTATTGCGAGATCAGACTAGCTTTCCATAATAATCTATAAAAAAGTATAATTTAAAAAAAATAATATATAATTATCTTTATTCTGGAGAAAAGCCAAATTATTTTTCTTTTAATTTAATATTCCCAGAAATTAAAATAAACTATAAAAAAATAATAATATAGCTTATTACTTTATTTTAAGAATTTCATACCTTAAGAAATGTTTTTAGTGAAAAAAAGGTTTTAATATTTCGATTTACAAGTTATTGCAGTAATTAATGTATATTCTTAGGTAAAAAGTAATACTTTATTTTCCTTATTACATATTTAATGAAATACACAAATATAATATTTATAAACTCAGTATTACTCTGCCAAGCAGGCCATTTTATTATTAACGTTAGAGTAAATTGTTGACCTGCTTTAGTAACACAATTAATTTTATTTTAAGAACACGAATCAGTCATAAAATTATTCGAATATACCTGAAAATTATTATTTTTTGAATATTTAGAATTTTTCTGCCCTGTGAATTTAATATGTGTACTATTGTACATTTTATAATTTAAACAAAAGAACCTTGACACGCACATCTTATGTACCTTTTTAGGTTCCAAATCGCTTTTAAAATGACTTGATCCAGCTATTTCAAATCGGTCTTTATTGTTTAGCTGCTTTATATCCATGACGGTAATTGTTTAGAATTGCGACTTCAGCTATTTTGGGATATAAAATTCAAAAAATAAAGATACTGACATAATTGTTTTTTTATTTTGTTTTATTTTACGGCGCATTTACGAATATTATAAGAAAAAAAAAAATCAGTGTTAATTTTTATTTTAAAGATAAAAAATGGGTATTTTTCAAGTTTTTCGTCAATAAAATGCTCTCACATTTAGAAAAAAATATTTTTTAAAAATTTTAAGCAAAAACAAAAAAAAATGAAATTTTAAGGCTTTTAAAATAAATTTACTCTAAGAAAATTAAATTACTAAACATTGTTCAGTTATGTTTTTCAATGCGCCGAAAAGAAGAATATTTTAAAACCGAAAAACTTGTCGATAACTCAATTTTTCGATTTTTTATGGCCAAAAATAGGTAAAGCCACGATTCTTAACAATTACACTCGCGTCTAGAGATACCCCGTGATCACGAGCTTCTTGACAGTGTTGACACAAGAAACATGCTTTATTATACAGAGACTCGGCGCGTTATTTAAAGAGTAGTCTTTTTCTAAATAATGCATTTATTTTTAAAAAAAGCAAATCATGGGTCTTTTCTAATACGCCTTCGCATTTTTACGTCTGATATATAATTGGGGAAAAGAAAAAGCCGCTTTGCTAACCAGAACTAACCATGACCAACTAGAACTTAGGGCTTTGAATTGGTCTAAATTATTCCTACATAGAAGTTATTAACAAAATTTATATAATTTTTGATATGGTAGAAGTTATAATAATAATTATAATATATTTTTTTTAATGTAATTATATGTTCTAATACGTTGTTAAAATTTTGTTTATAGCTTTTACAAATAATTTAGATAAATTCAAAAGCCCCAAGTTCTAGTCGGTCATGGTTAGTTCTGGTTAGCAAAGCGGCTTTTTATTTTCCCCAGTTATATATTAGACGTAAAAATGCGAGGACGTATTAAAAAAGGCCACAAATTATTACATTAAAATGTATTTTTTTAGCCGAGTCCCTGCAATAAACTAAAATGAAATGACACACTCAGAAAGTAAAAACTTTCTAGAATTTAATGTCAATTTCAAAGACAAAGATTAGAGTATGTGCTTTTAAAACAGTAAGTCAATTTTTATTTTTTTTTTATTTAAGCAAAAATGTACCATTTTATTTACCTAAATAGCTTAATTAATTTAAATTTTATTTGTTTAAGTTATAATAAGACATACTTTTTTTTAATAACCAGAACAAATAATTTAAAAAATAGGTTTTTACCGCTGTTGCAATGATTTATATCTTAAAGCCTTCTGGGTTTTTTACCAAAAAAAAATGTTTAAATATTTGGTGGTATGGAGTGGTTTTTTAAAGAAAAATTTACTTTATATAACAAAACACATTAAAAATTCGACCTCAAAACCATATATACATACTAACCTATGTCGCGTTAGTGTGGCGTGACACTGTACTCATTAAAGATACAAATAGGACGGTATTGGTAGCAAAATTACACCGATGCCTTCCGTATCATTAGGTAAATTATTTTTATACTTGCCCAGTAACAATTCGATTTTATTATCTTGATCATTTTACTTAGTAAATTGAATTTGCCTGAATAAGCTTTAAGGGAATAGCCTTGCTGTTAAATTTAACTAGTCTCCAGGATAGTAGTGCAGGAACAAAGTAACTGGCGATTATAAACGTAAAATAACAGTATTTAGATGAATATAACTTAATAAAATATTGCGTTTCACCGCAGTAAATAAGTTAAAAAAGTTATACAGTACGGTTTTTAAAAGTCCTAGCAACCCTAAATTTTTAAACGGGACAAGATAACCAGGTCGGGTAAAATTTAGTATAAGGATATCACTAAAACTATTTTTGGCTTAAAAATTATTGTGCCAACATCACCTTTTTTTATAATAAAGGGCTCATGTAGCACCTTGATTTAAAGGCCCTTTGATTCTTTATTGAACACTGCTCTGGTTTTGAAAATCGGCCTAGCCGTTCCAAACTTACAACTGTTTTTAATTTAATTTCAATATTTTACAAATAATTTACAGATGAACGTCAAAGGTAACAGTTTGTCACCTTTGACGTTAGAAGGAAAGGTGACAATCTTCTTAAACCTTAAATTTTTTAAATTAAAATGTAATGGCCTTAATTAATTTTCAATGTAATTTGTTTAGCATATGTGGGAGCCGTTTATTTAGACCCCTTGTTTGACAAATAGCATTCATAATGGCTGTTTAGCCGAAAGCGTAATTTTATGATAATTAATTTGTGATATACACCTAACTACTCAGTCTTCTGCATTTTTCTTATTTTTAATAAGAAACATTTTCGATTTTTAATATGCAATTAAAGCTTTAATTATATAAACATTGTTAAGTAGTCAAACCAATAAGCGTTTTTTTGCCTAGAATTATTTTATAGATATAACTATTCCAAATTGAGCAACTGTTTTTTTCGTACAAAACTTAGCGCTGCTGGGCGAAGCTATTTTTATAAATTTATTACCAAGACTTCCTTTTCATCTGTTTACAAAAAATGTAAGCCGGTAAACTTAATCAGAAAAATAACTATCTAAAATATTTCGTTGCTTATTTGGTAAAAATGCGGAAATATTTGTGGCACGCAAACGAATTTCAGCGCACGTTATATCCAGATATATAAATATAAATCGTTTAGTGGTGGAACAAAATGTAACTAGTGGTTAAAAAAAGCTTAAACTAAAATATTTTTAGTGCTTTTGTACTGCGTTATAAATTGCTTCTTTATCCGTTCTTGCTTGGCTTAGTATTTTTATATGTTATTATTAATATATTATAACTAAATTATACCGAAAAATTGTAGTGTCAATAAACTTTTATAAAACAACTAGGTAATCTTTTATTTTTTTTAAATTTAAACTTCCCAATCTATTTTAAAAATTCACACCAGTTAAAAAAATTTCGAGCTGTTGTACTCCTTAAGTTAAACTGTCTTAATTTTATGGCCTGTTATATAGTTTAATATCTTAGTTTTAATGCCAACATACATTTTAAATTTAGCCACCATTACCAGTAATAAAAAATATCTTTAATTCAATATTTAACCAAGTGGCATAGCAAGAAATTGGTAAGTTATACTCAACTGATCGTTAAAGACGATGTGATTGGGAAGAGTTGAATTTCTACAAGTGAACTGGTAATCTTAATAAAAAGTTTAAGAAGTGTCAAGTATTCCCAATAAAAGCCGTCCAATTTGCGGCGTATAGAAAGAGATAACTTACTTTTTAGTTGGGTCCAGTTAATGGCATAAGTAAAAAAATATTTTTAATTAAAATAAGCTCTAACAGAAGCCCACAATAGATTGTAGACACACAATAGAATTATTTTCATTAAAACTGTTGTGGATACAAAAAACCTCGCGTAAGACTCACGAGAACACTACTATAAGCAGGCTTACAGTACCGAATGCACTTAAACCAAATAAAAACTACACTAAAATATTTTTTTTAAAAAGCATTTAGTTGTCTTTGTTATTAATAATTTAAGGGTCATAATATGTTTTATATAATATTTTAACAATAAAATTTATCACCTAGAAAATAAATAAATATACAAACGTTATTTTCTCAATTTTGTGCTTACACTTTTTATAAAAGCTTAGAAAGCCTAGAAAAATATTAAAATTTTACCAAAATTATTAGTTGCTTAGTACTAAATGTTTGGTGCAATTAAATTTGGGAAAAAAATGATAAAAACATTTTTTAATTTTATTTGAAATATTTTATTTTCTACAACTAAAAATAAAAAAATCTTAAGCAATTAATAAATAATGTACGCTTTTTTCTCAATGTCGACATCTATGACATACATTTTTTGTTAATGTCACCATGTATGACATACACTTTCTTGCCAATGCAAACATGTATGACATACACCTTTTTGTCAATATGGACATGCAAAAATAATTTTAAAACACGAAAAACTAGTTTTGATATTTTTTTAAGTACATAAATTGGTCCACCAGGTTTGGAAGATAATTTAATTATAAATTGCAATAATACATTTGGTTAATTCGTAAATAAGATATTTTATGTTAAATAGCAAATTTGACAAGTCATCGATTTTTAATTACTTACTTTTATTATTGCTTGCAATGGCAATTAGATAGAGGAACTTACCTGAAAAAAAACAAACTGTAATTTAACGAAAACATAAATGAAACAATACGAAACATATTTTTCAATATACTGTTTGTTTTTAACAATAATCTAAAAACATTTTAATTTATTTAAAGAACGTTGCATATAAAGTGTACTGATTAAATATAAAATTATTTTAAATCGGAGAGACCAAAGCTCAGCAATTTTTTATTTGAATAACTATCTATGCTTAAACTATGGTTTAATTTTATTAACTTACTAGGTATTTTTTCGTGTATTTATATTATATAAATTTGTCTAAATATAAAACCAACATCATTATAACATTTAATATTTTATGTTATCTTAAATTATTATTTATAATGTGGTTTTGTTAAGTTTTTTAAAATTATTTTTTAAATATTTAACCCATTTTATTTTCTCGTGATATTGCTTTTTACGGCACCTTTTAGGCAAAGCGGTAGTGCCACCACAAATGTTAAACAAGAAACAACTACCTCTGAACTACCTCACTAATGCCTGGTTAATGTAAGCCGGATAGAAACTACAGGTTAACGTCGGTTCCGATTTACACCGCTTTCACTGGTGGTCACCCATCCAATTACAAACCATGCCTGACGCCGCTTTACTATGTTGATCTTACAGGAATCGGTAGTTCGATAAGGCAAAGGCTATGCTCGATCTTGGCATACAATTTTTTGTAAAGAAAAGAGGTTATAAATAAAGAATATTCAACTGGAAAATCCTTAATGTTTTTTTACAGACTAAGATAAAAGCATGAATTTGCCATATTTATTTTTAAAAACAGAAACACATTATCCTTGTTTTGAACTAACTGCTTTGTTGTTACTTAAAAGAAACTAGGGTTCAAATACATATATTTAAGATAAATAAGGCAAACCAAAATTTTAAAAGTTTTTATTGAAATTGCCTTGGTAATTATTTTGCAAAATAATTACCAAGGCAAAACAAACATTAATTTATCTTCTTATTTCATTTCCGTAAACAATATCATAACTTTTCTTGGCTGTGTAATTGCTTTCTAGGAAATAAAAGAAACAAAAACTTACTTTGTTAACATATAATAAACACTAGTTTTTTTCTAAGAAAGTAAAACAAATAGTAATTGGATGCTTAAAAAGTTTTACCAAAGTTTTCCACTTTGTAAAGTTATGTAGTTTATTAATATTTCTTTCCATTTATTTTTTGAAGTGCTTGTTTTTTTTTATTACACTAAGTTAAGATTATATACTTATTGAGATTCATAGTCTTTTTATAGCAGTCTTGACTGTTATTGTAACTTTGTGCAAATTTTATATCAGCACAGTGATATTCCCAAAAAATGAATCCTTTAAATAAAAACCTATATCTAGTAGCACTGTAAAAGAAACAAATATATAGGATAAAATTTGTGGATTGGTTAAAACTGCTGAGATCGGAATATAGAAACTATGGTGACCTTTTTTACATCGTTTTTTTATCCTACGAATTTTATTTGCCTAAGCGATGTGAATTCTTAAACAGATTTCTGAATATAAAAGCTTTTTTTCATTTTTTTTTAAATATTTTCATTTAAATTTTTATTTTTATTTTAACATATATATTTGTAGGTTTTTATAATTATATTAACTATTTGTTTAAATATTAAAACTGATGTTAAAATAAAATTATACGACGCTATTTAATATAATAAAAAGTGACCGACTTAAACAGGGCTCTTTTACTTTAAATCAAAAATACTTCAATGTAAAAATATAAATATGGTAAAAAAATTGTTTTTATTTTTTGTTGTTTAATAAAAAAAAGCATTGCCTATTTAAACGTTGGCACACTTTCTCTAAACGGAGGTAAAAAAAAAGAGTTATAGGGGAAATGTTTTACCACCAAAAGTCAAATACTATAAAAACTTATATTTTACATACAATATTTGATAAAAATAAAACAGTCTAAACCGTAATTTAAAATTTACGTAAAGCTGTCTATAATAATGTTCTAGAATGCAATAGGCGCCGTTTTAAAGGCACATTAGTGATTTGTTTTCATTTTCCTGCTTTTATTTCGCTACACTTCTTCAATAATTTTCAAAAAAAAACTATAAACCAAACTATGGTATGGTAAATTCGAGACAACAATTTAACATCAGAGAGCTTCTGCTTCTAACACCACCAAAAGCTAGAAAGCTGCTTGAGTTAGATTTATCCGTACAAAAAACTTTAAAACTCTTCCTTTTAAATAAAGACCCATTTTTTCTTTAACTTGTTAACAAGGTAATAAAAATTATTATTAATTTTTAAATTAAAGTATTTAGAAAAACACAAAGTTAAACATGAAATAGTACGGATTTCTTGAAAGAGGATCCAACGCAGGTCTTCTTCCATTTGTTTCAGATAACTGGTAAATTCCAAATTGTTAATTTTGAAGGCATTAAATCTTAAGTAGAAAAGTGTAAACATGAAACGGACATATTTAGAATGAGTAAAAAATATATTTTAATTTACATAAAAGCTTCTAACTTATTAAAATACCCATTTATATTTTTGTCCAGCATATTATTAAACCATATGAGCCTTGGTGACCCTTTTCACGTTATTTTATTAACGTGAGCTCTAGCGCAAATTTTATATGCATAGGCGACCTGAATTTTAAGCAGGGTTCTGATTTTATTGTAAAATATGAATATTGTATAATCCGAATTTATAAGAATATATTTTTTACTTATTAGGTTCACGGTATTACACGGACAATGTGCTGGCACTGAATTTTCATAATGTTTTAATTGCTTTATTTAGGTAAGTTTTTATACTTTTTGTCTATATTACTAAGCAAGCACTTATTTTGCATAAAGTAGGAGTTCCTGTAAATGAGTTTATAGCTTTTTTCTTTGTACGTATAAGTCGTGTATATCACTACATTTCTTTTAATTATAAAGGCGGAAAAAACCCCTTAATATTTTAAAATATCGAGAAAGGTGAAGAGCTAACAGTGGTTAATATTCGTTTTAAGGCTACGTTTTTAAATCCTTTCTGCCGTTCGAAATAAAGGCTAGAGTTAAGAGAGCTCTATTAGATTTTACGTTACGTGCTTGCAGATTTATACGGACCAGAGGCTGTGACTCTTGGATCACATCAAATGTAAGAACGATAAAAAAGATAATAGATTAAACTGATTAAATTTAAGAACTTAGTATAAGTAAATGAATCTATGTTAGTATTTACGTCATATTTTCTATTGAAATTATTACTTGCTGAGCCGACAGACGATGTCCTGCCTTAACTATGAATATTGAATTCTAATGGGTATAATTAATTTAAAAAAAAATCCAAAAACATAGTGTTACTATTCTAATGCTTTATGGTACATAACATTTCATATATCCATTTATAAATCAATCTATTTATCTAATTCTAATTTCCGCACCACTTTCTTAATTTTTTTCTTTAATAAAAAACTTCTTCTGACAATAACAAACACAACAAATAAAGAATAAGAGAAATCCGTCTAGCCGTTTACGCCTAATGCCGTGACCAAGGAAAATAGGCATCATTTTTATATAAGACGAATGCGCCAGATTATTTGCATACGTAGTGTTATCTTTCCCTAAAGTCTCCCCGAAATATGTAGAGAAAACTATTAGTTAGCAAATAGTTTGTCCACATATTGTTAGATGACACACATTCTCCTAAAGATTAAATTTTTGCCTCTTTCTTAAAGAGGATGCTACAGTAAAAATACTGTTTAACTCAATTTTTTCAATTTTCCGGGCGACTTTCTTAGCTTTTTTCTATAAGAAAAACCTTCTTCTGGCAATAAGAAACACAACAAAAAATAGTTATCTAATTTGTGCATTCGTTTTAAAGTTATGAGCGTACATACATTTTGGCAATTTATTTTTATTTACACAGATTAAACATTAAGGCCTATTAAACAGATTAAACAGTTATAATTAACAATTTTATTTTATTATTTTTTAATGAAAGAATTTTCATCATACAACATCAACAATATATATGTTAGCTCAATTTATATTTTTTCAATTTACTTGATACCAAAGCACGTATACTTGGTCTTCACTTTTATTTACAATCAAGTAACGAAAAAAAATAATAACTACGGCGATTCTTTAGCCGCGAAAAGGGTAATAAGCTAAGTTATTAACTGTTAACTCAACTTGAAATTATTTTTAACTACATGTGTTACTTTTTAAAGCCATATAAAAAGAAGATAAAATAATTACAAAAAACCCGGAAGAATTTATATACTAAAAGACACCAATAAAAACTTGCCAATCAAACTTATGGATTTTTTAATTCTCTGGCTTAAGAAAGGTAGTGTAATCCTTAAAAAAAAAAGAATTAGGATCTTTATATTTATAGTATTTAGATATTAAGGAATTTTTATTGATCTGTATCTGTTTGTAGGTCTCTTTATGTGGCTGTATGTGGCTGTTGGCGCTTTAGTATACTAATCTAATATTCAAAATCTAGATAACCTGCTTAGAGTGTATCTAAATCTTTACCCATCTGTCAACATGATAAAAAAGAACAGAGGTATTGTAAAGTGGTTGCTTAAAAAATTATTGTTAAGCCTATGATTATTATTTTTTTAATTTTTTGATATTTTCGGGGTTATTTCAAAAAATTTAAGTTTTTTATTCTAAACAACAGTGCTGATTTTTTTCTTTAATTTTATAAAAAAAGCCTTTAAAAATTATTGAAATTTTAATTTAAAAAAATATTTAATTTTTTATTTATAAAATAATACGCAATACAGTTGTTTACATACTATATTTGATAAAAACAGTTTCATCCGATTGGCAGATGGGTGAAGGTTGCCTCTAGTTCAGATCCTGTACTATTATGATATGCAGTTTCCTAAAATATTTGCAAGTTGGAGGTGCCAAAAATATAAACTGGTAACTAGACCAAGGGGGTTTCATTATAAATTACCGTGTTTTACAGAATCACTACGAAAACTGTTAAAATCATCATTTAGTGGATTCTGCATAAGTATACCAAGTATAACTTTCTTAAAATTGCTTCTTTAATTTAAAAAAAATGAAAAAAAAAACGAACTTTTTTCTTTTCTTTTTTAATTATATTTTATAAAGTAAAAAAAGCTGTTTTAAGTTTGCGTATGCAAATACCAAGCAAAATTGGACTTAAAGTTTAAGTCAACAGAACGCAATAAAAATATTACAGAAAGTTCACACATGTTTTTGTAGTGAAAATACTTTAAAATAAAATTTTATTATTGTGTAAGTTGTTTATAATATTACCAATTCATAATAATAAGAGTAATAATAAAAAAAATAAATACAGATGGTTATTGTATCATATAATACACATTTAATTCTTTCAGCAATCTTTTAGGAATACTTGTAATAAAAGTTTAAAATATTTGATAAGCATAAGCTGGGTTTCCTAAATCAAAATATTTTGGAATAAAATTAATGGTTTATAATTATTAATAGTTACTGTGGAATACATACTAGAAGTGAAGTATGACACATCTTGATTTTTTTCAAAAAACTTTAGAAATGTTTTTATGAAAGGTTAAAGATAGTGGAAAAACATAACCCAGGTTTCTGAAGCCTTAACATGTTTAAATATATGGACTGCCACTAAAAAGACCAACGTAAAAGAGTGTACTTAAAGTGAAAAATATATTTGTTTATCTTAGCATAGCCCACAAAGGAATACAGTTTAAATAGCTAAATTTTGTAGTTGTGGTGGTTAGTTGTGGTTAAGTGACAAATATATTTGTTTATCTTAGGATAGCCCACGAAGGATTACAGTTTAAGTGGCTAAATTTTGTTTTTGTAGTTGTCTAGAATTCAGATCCAGCTTTTAAGCATGACATATATAGATTTAAAAGTGTTAAGGAAAAAATTTTTATGTATTGAAAGAGTATGTAAAGTGACTAAAAGTAAGGTAATAATGGAAAATGTGGCTTTTCTTTGGATATTATCAATGATGCTGTCATTCCTTATATGTGAAAACAGTATTTTTGGCAGGGTCTGATTCAGAATATATACAAGGTGTACCTATTATAAAATAGAAATATTTTCTGGTTTAAAAAAATAATTTTTAAAAGCTATGGGTGTATTTTTCCCCTTTTAAATCATGCTTGAAAGTAAAGGTCATTATATAATCAAAAAATGTTCTGTTTTGCAATAGTACTACCCAAAGGTTGGAAATAAAAAACTGACAGACTTATTTTGCAATAGTCAATATAATTTACCTACATATAAAACATAAAATAAAACAATAGTTTTAGTGTCTTAAAGCAATAATAATTTAATGTTCTCTAAGATAAGTAGTTGAAGTTAACCTTGTTTTTTTTTTAAATTTCGTTTTGATCTATTTTTGGGTACTGCAGCTTATACAGAAAACGAGCGTAAATTTTTGAGAATACTTGTACCAAGAGACTGTTAAATATAATTAATAGTGAAAGGTAAAAGAACATTTACTTCAGAAAAAAAAAAAAATCGGCAGTGCTTCAAGTCATACCATTAACCTTGTGGTACCTTAACATTTTTTTATTAACAGACTTATCAAAAAAAAAAATCATTTTAGAAAAAAAAATATTATCGACAAAACCATTTATTTTTTAAAATAATTAAAACTAAACGACCAAACAAGATATTTATCATTTTTTAGCAAAAATAAAATTCCATTTTTGCCTGTGCATGCTAGTTTTATTGGACCTGTTTTTGATAGTTATCTTTTAATTTGTGTACATAAAATATCCAAAATATTTATTTCTCCGTAAATTACAATAATTTTAGTATACTGTGAAAATGTTTAATGACAATATGTTTTATGAATAATAACAACTTTGAAAAAAAAATTATTGCAGAGTTTTTGTTACATTAGGTTGATGGTAATAAATATTAATTAGGGATATAACTAAAAATCATTTACACAAAAGCAATACCATTTTTTGCGATCAAATTTTGTTAAAAGGGAAAAATTACATTAAAGTTAAATACTAAAAGTTTATTTATTTGTATTTTTTAGCTCAGCTAATTTTTTTAACTCGATTCAAACAATATGAACACCGCTTACACTTACAAGAAATATCTGAGATTTGATCGTCCAATTTTACAAAAAAAGATATGCATCTCTGGCATTGAAACAGGCAGGTAATACAAAAAATTATTTAAAAAAAGTTAAACTGGAACAGGCGTAATTTTGAATATATCAGTCATGTACTATTTACAAAGAGTAATTTGGTGTCATAAAACATAATTTTATTATAATAACTAAGATTTTAAAAATGGGCAGTACCCTATTGACCAGTAATTATTGATTTAGGCCCGCCGAAAATTGAACACAGCCCATGCACAACCCATGCAAATCACACATGTGACCGAAACCCAGCCCAAGTACATGTTTTTAAACAACAAGCAACACATATTAAACACAACCTACACCCATAACACATACCCAAACGGAAAAAAAAAGATTTATTCTTTTGCACCTTCCCACAAAAAAAAAAGAAGTAAAACCATTGAGAAGTAAAATAAATTGCTTTCATGTAATCTTCATGAGTAGTATCATATAACACGAAAAAACTCCTAACAACTTTAATTCATTTTTCATTCATGTTTTTAGAATTTAGAAAAACTGGACAAAAGTAGGGACCCACGGTCCACAAAACTGTATTGCTAGCACAACTTGACCCATGCGAAATAGTTTAAAATTGAACCTGGCCGTAAAATGAGTTTAATATGCGCTACTCCATCTCAAAACACGATTTACAAAAGAGTCTACGCGTGTATTGTGCTTCGGTTGTACATGGGCTGGGTTCAATTTGCGGCGGGCCTTTAACTTAAAACTATAAAAGTGTCGGTTTCAGACTAGTCATATTTTTATGGCGAATTTAATTTTAAAAAAGTAAATTTTGTTTTTACTTTACTTCGTTACTTTTCAAGATAAGAAAGAATAAAAAAAACATAAATAAAATTCCATTTTATAATCTAAAGGAAAAAAAGAATTTAAATTTTTATTGATTTTAATAATAAATTTACTTACTGTACTGTACTGCATTTTGTAAATTTTACTTTAATATTCTATTTTTAGTTTTATTTTTACTTTTTTTCTTGCTTACTTTGTGAGTAGCACTAGCTTTTGTCTAACAGTTATTTTAAACAAGTCCCTTAAAATTAATAAGCAAACATGTTTTGATGGCCCGTTCATATAAAAATCTTTTTGAGAGAACCTAATGTATGTCTGATAGATTTTTTATTTTAAACCAAAAACTACATGAACTTCTTTAGCAGAATATAGACAATTTAATAAAGCCAAGGCGAAAATATATGGCAAAGTTATCTTGAAAATTTAAGAAATTTTAAAAATAAACCAGTTTTACAGAAGGTACTCAACCGATTAGGAATTCATTCAAAAAAGTATTGTTTTGCCACGTGCATAAGAGAAAATTTTCAATTTGAAGCTTTACTAAGAAACTTATATACGAAGTGTGTTGAATTCAATTTGTCTTCAAACAAAATTGTTTTGCAACAACTCTCACAATAAGCATCTTATTTGAGAAGGTACGAAATTTATATTATTATTATATGAAAAACTTTATGTTTCCCATTTGACAGCAGAGTGTTAAAAATGTGTAAATATGAAAAATGTTTTTCAGAAAATGTAATAAAATATTTTTTATACAATAAGATAATATAAAGCATATACAGATTTATTGCTTAAATTTTTATAAACTAGAACTAGCTTTTTTTGTTTTGACCTAAACCACAAAAATGGAGGAGTGGTGAAAAATAATTTTTTTATTGCCAATTTTTTAGTTTCAGCATAAAAGCTGTAAATAGTAAATCGTGATAATAAGCATTAGTAAAAGCACTATTTCTATTTATAAATAATTAATTACACTCTTCAAACAGCTAAAGAACCACTGCCTTACCAAAATAAGAAAAGTATACTCAAAGAGTCACGAATTTAACATGTAGAGATGTGAGTTTAAATCTCACTAAATTTAATTGTAGATAACTTTTATTAAAAATTACCTCATTAATGGCTTTTAACGCGTTGAAACACCGCATCTTGCCGGATCAGCAAATTTAAGCAGTTTCAGATATAATAAGTAATGGTTAAGATTTCACGTTAAACAGTAGGTTCGTTCTGGATGCCATTATCAAATTAATGAAAGAAAGTTCAAAGGTAAAACTTATTTTTTTAACGTACGTGATGGTTTTAGCACGTTGTTTAAAATGTGTGGTAAAATGATACCATATCTGCATTATTTTATGGTAAGTGGACATCGGTGATAAAAGTGGGAAAAATGGATTTAATATCTGAAAACTCGTCACGCTCAGTACCTTAAGTTTTATACAATACTTCGTGAGCTGTCCCATGGGTAAGATAGGAAACCTTATGTAAAATTTTGTGTTTTTTTCAAGAGACAGTTAACTTATCTGAGCTGAACGTATAATTTTTTTTAAATTTATTTTTAGTAGGGCAAAACTTTGGTCTCATACAAAGTTTACAAATAAGGGTCTGATAAATTTGTTTGAAATTTCTTTACAAAAAAAAAAGTCGCTAAATAATTGACACAATGAAGATTATATATATATTTTTTTTAAACCGCGTTTATTTTTACTAAAAACCCAATAAATAACAATAAAAAATACATATTTTTTTGTTATTGATACAAAGCCACTAAAAGTAAGATGTTAAGAAAAAAGGTCGCTAGTGCAAAATAAGATATGTTGTAGATGTTAAAATGGACAAAGAAGTTGCTAGCTGAGAAAAAGTTCTCGCCACAGTTAAAAAGTTTGCACAATGTACCTTATTTCTGCATATAAGGGTGCAGGAAATTTAATTTTTTTACTTGATAACACCTCATTTAAATAAGTTTATTTATATTAACCGGTCCTTTAATAAAAATTTTTAAAAATATGTTTTTTTTTACCGAATTGATCCTATCCCCCATAAGCTGTCTATTTGTATAAGTAAACTTGTTTTAAAATGTAACTGTTAAGAGTCCATTCGCAAAGCGAAAATTGGATCCAATTTGGGGTTCGGGGCATAATGTTTTTCTCAAAAACGGTATAAGTTATCGATAATTTTCAAAAACTTTATGAAAGCCAAAACTTATATTTAGGCTTCTGCTGTAATAGTTTTTTTAAATTTGGATTTAGTTTTTAATATTTCCTTGACTCATATTTCAAAAATCCGTTACAGCATAGGCATAGATTATTTCTTTACCTCTAAAATGGTGTATAATTTATGTCATTTAAGTGAAAAATAGTTACCAAAAAAACGTTATCTCCTGTAGGCTTGCAATTGAAAACAACATCGCATCAATACACCGAGTTTGGAAGAACCTAAATAAAATATAATATTTTTAATGCGGCTATACGAAAATTGTGGTAGTGGGGGTCTGTTAGTCTTCGTCCACCGTCTCCGCGTCCTTTCACCCGACCCCTAAGGTGTAGCGTAAATGCACTCTTAAGTGAATAAAATTTCTTTTGCTCTTCTTTTATTATATATGCTACCTTTTTACCAGTCACAGTGTCTTGTACGTTTTGATTTTAAATATTTTTTTATTCATAGTCTGGCGCTTACTACTGTATTTTTTTAGTTTTATGGTGTGTTTAAAATAAAAGTGATCCAAAATTTAGAAAAACTCAAAGAAAAAATTTTAGTAGAAAAATCTTTTTTTTTAATTACCAAGTTAAGCTGAGGTCCATTTTTACAAAGCACCAATTTATTTTTGCTTTAATAAATTTACCCATATTAGTTTATTAAATAACCCCCATTAAAAAACGAACAGGTT
This sequence comes from Listronotus oregonensis, assembly GCA_019359885.1. Classification (NCBI taxonomy): domain Eukaryota; kingdom Metazoa; phylum Arthropoda; class Insecta; order Coleoptera; family Curculionidae; genus Listronotus; species Listronotus oregonensis. Next base: position 911 of record JAHBCN010003699.1, on the reverse strand, counting down.
TTAATAATTTTAATTATGAATTAAATTGCAAAAAGGGTGCTTATTTATCGAAAATTAACCTTAAGGAATAAATTGCCAAAAAGGGTTATTTTAAAAATGTGAGGAATTTAAAAACAAAACCGGACTATTTTTTTTTTATACTCGAAATGTGTGGTTCTTATTTCTTTGAAAAAAATTTTTGCAAGAAGGCACAAAAATTCATTAACTAAATGCAGGACAGTTTGTACTAACAAAATTTTTTTTTTCTTTACAAGGAAAAAAAAGCTAGTTTTAAAAACTGATTTAAAAAAACGATTGCTGTCAGAAAATATTATTTATTTACAGGTTTAAAATATTTATTAAAACTGCGGGGTAAATTGCGTTATCGTTTATTATTACAAAGGTAAACTTAGTTAGCTAAATTAATTAAAATAGAAAATTTACAGAAAATTCATAAATAATAAAAATAAAATATAACTTTTTAAATTCGGTAAAAGTAGTGATTTTTACATAGAGAGTTGTTCCCCAAAAAAAGGATTTCAGTACGTTTCAAACATTTTTTTTTTTTTTTTTTATCTTGGGACAGTCCACGAAGGCTGATGCCTAAGAACTAACGTACCGTGGGTGTCTTAAGTGTGGTGAGAGGGAGTTTCTTTACACAGGACTTAAATATCTGGAGATTGGGAGGAGAAGCAAAAACTTTGCGGGCGCAGGTGCATGTCTTGACATCTAGGGATGAAAAAACGAAAAAAGCGGGAAGTTCGGGGCCCTAAAATCAAACTGTAAAGGGATGCATAAAAGTTGCACTACGTTTGCTTTTTGGGGGAGATGCCAAAAAGGGAATTATACTGGCCAATTCCTCTAAGCAGAAGCCGTGAAAATCCTATAGAAGAGCGACAGATCCCCCACAGCTGACGGTGGGCAAGAAAAGG